>CM061551.1:154613820-154882362 GCA_030864225.1 Capsicum baccatum var. pendulum | reverse complement strand
TAGAGGAAAAATAAAAAGAAAAAAATGAAAAAATTGGAAAAAGAAAAGAAATAAAAACGAAAAAAAAAAGAAAAAAAAAGGAAAAAACTGGAAAAAAAAAGTAATAGAAAATAGGGAAAAAAATTAATGGGAGAGACTATGAATTGTAATTATGAAAAAATTAATGGGAAAGAAAAGGTTATGAATTGTAATTAATTGAAACTAGGCTAAATAAGGTAATTAGGAGTCAATATTGACTAAGTTGTGTAATTATCTATCTATCTATCTATCTATCTATCTATCTATCTATCTATATATATATATATATATATATATATATATATATATATATATATATATATCTATATATATATATATATAGATATATATATATTTCTTCTCATTTTACTGCATTCTTTTGTATATATTCTTTTGGGATCTCATCTCCAAAAATTTTGGCCATAATTCACAATGGACAAGGATTATGAAATCAGAACTAGAAATTTTATGAAATTTGTTTTGTTTCCTTTCTTAGTTTTCTATCTTCTCTCATTTCATTTTCTTTTTTTCATTTTAAACATTATTCATTTTTTCATTCTCCTCAAAAACAATCTTTACCTTCTCAATAACCTCTTTAAATTGCCACCTACTATTTTTACTTCATCTTCTATTTATAGTTTTTTAATTTCTTTATAGATAAGGGTTAAAGAATTAACAAAAATATAAATTAATCAAATCACACTTCTACTTAATTATCCATTAAAAGTTATGCAAAATCTATACATGTTAATTATTTTGAGATGGAAAAAATATATAATTAGAGAACATAAATATTTTAATTTAAAAATTTGCACTTATAAAATATCATGATTTTTTACATTTTAATATTTATTTATAATGAATTTTATCTTTTAAATACCAACAATTATTACTATTGATACTTACCTTATGTAACTACTATGCATAATGCATGATATGATAAATATCATTAAATATCATAATTTTTTATAATTTAATATTTATTTATCAATAATTATTTTTATTGATTCTTACCTTTTTAATAGCAATAGGTACTACATTGATTACTACAATTTCCTTAAAAAAACGTAAGATAAAAGATTTTTTAGGAAAAGATGTTTTTTTATGCAATAATTTAAATTCTAATATAAAGAATGATTCCAAAAATCTGAAACTAAAATATTTGAGATAAATGATTTTCCTAATTTAAGAATACAAGAATAAAAAAATAAATTGAAAAGTAATAAAATTTTAAAAAATGTATGAAGAATTCTTATTAATAGAACATAAATCTTAACCACGTGAACGTAAATGATGATTACAAAGTAAAACTTATTCATATTCTTTTATTTATTTTTCTCATGTTTTGCCCATTTTCATTATTTCACTTGTCTTAATTTTTTGTCAAAAATTTATAAAATTTTCATTTTTACTCCAAAATTTTGATGCAAAATTTATAATTTCATCATGGGACATACCATATAAAGTAGACCTAGAAAAAGAGAATGCGAGAACAAAATTTTCATAATTATAATGTAGCCCTAGAAAAATAGAAGAGGAAGAGAATAGAATTCTCATAAATATTTTTGTTTACTCTATTGTATACAATTCAATATCAAAAATAGGTTAAAAACACCATTCTATTCTATCAAACTCATCGTCTCTAACCGTACCATCAAACCTTGTATCATGAATCTGTTTGTCATCCTCGTATTCATATTTATCTTGACCCGACAAATTCGTTTGGTGGACTCTCGAAAAATAATAGAGAATCTTTTGCATAGCATTTTGTTTTCTATATTTTTGTAGATCCTAATAGGATTGTGTGATTGAAATCATATACTTCTGGCTTTAATTTATAGAGGTTAGAGATGAGTGTATTTTTTTTTTGTTTAATTGCTGCAAATTCTTTTTATGTTACAATGATCAAATTAATAAGTTTTTATGACAAAGAAATCAAAAGTTTGAAATGATAGTAATGACCATCAATACTTACTTTAATGATTGTCCTTCATAAATAAAGAATATCAAAAGTTGTAATGGTAATAGTAAGTAATTATTAAAAGATAAATGTCCTTTATTAATTAGTTTAATTGTCCATTTAATTAAATAATAGTGAAAAAAATTCAAAAAAACCAGAAAAAGATAAAAACTTTTTCATTGAGGCATGTCACATCAGCAGCCTACAATGTCTCCTTTATATATGTATATGTAGATTTGAAAATATGTTAAAAGTGTCACTACAATGAACTATTTTAGAAGTAGAAAAGTTTTTTCTATTTTTAAAAGAAAACTAGTGAACAGAATTAAGACATTATTTTCACTACAATGAACTATTTTAGAAGTAGAAAAGGGTTTTCTAAAGATAGTGAGAGATTTTAAATTTTTAAAGTTTTAGTATCATTGGTAAAAGATTTTTAGATAACTCTAGATGTTAACTAAAGTTTTTTTTTTTGATAACTACGTCTATTCGTAAAAAAGTACATCCAGGCTTACGTTTTAGTGATGGAATTCATAGTTATTATTGTTAGATCTTGAATTTCAAGAAGGGCAAAAAATATCCCTTAAAAAATTTAATAGATTATTTTTCTTAAATATGATTTACAATCATAGTCACATGATAGAAAATACATCGTTTTCACCCCAAACTATATCCAAAAAGTCGAAGGCACACATAAACTATACTAGTGACCTATTACACACCTAAACTATAAGAAAGTGAAACTATTTACACCCTGTCAGGCTACCACCACTTGCATGTGGTGTAGTGTTTTACACGCGCTGCCACATCAGCACCATGTCAGTAAAAGGTATCATTTTTTTATAGTTATGGTGTGTAATAGGTCACTTATATAGTTTAGCCGTTTACTTTTGTTATTTAATAGGCTGGACGCGCCTAAAATAAGTGTAACACTCGCACCTTAGAATGGGGGTCGCGGGGAGGTAATAATATCACTTTTATATAGTTAAGGTGTGTAATAGGTCACTTATATAATTTATGTGTGGCTTAGACTTTTCTTGTATAGTATGGGATGGAAATGATGTCTTTTCCCTTTATTTAATGATGATTGATGAGAGTGTAATATTCAATGGTACCATATAAAAAATTATGTATTTAAGTGAGAAAAGATAGAGACGTTTGTTGCTTATTATCCACCAAGTTTTGAGCCTCGTGAAATTTACTTTCGAGATTTTTTAGTTTATAAAAGAGACACAAAAGCTTAATTTCTATGCGCAAGTCAATAGAATAGAATATGAAGAAGAGAGACATCTAACACAGAAGAATTGAATTAAATTAGAACATGAAATCATGAAAAACAAGATTATACATAAAGGAAGATAAACTATATCTGATGAGAAGGCAAATATATTACTACTTGATATTGAGAGAAGTCTTCTCATTATTTGGCTTGGGCTTACGTTTTAGTGGTAGAATATTTTTCGACAATATCCATAGTTATTATTATTAGACTGTGAATGTTATGAAGGGCCAATCCCGCTTATAAATGTAATAGATCATTCTTAGTAAATAAGATTTACAATAATGAATGTCATATTATTTTGATCTAGTAATAAGAGCGCAATGTTTAATATGTAACCACATGGCAGAATATGAAGCAGTAGCATGTCCAAAAAAAATATTTAAGTGAGAAAAGATAAATATGTTCGCTTACTATTCACCGAATTTCGAACCTCGCAGCATTTACTTTCGAGATTTCTTAATCAAGAAAATGAAATAAAATAACTTGAATTTTGATGAACATTGCAAAACAAGAATAGCGAAATCATCGAACTTCATGTAAAGGCATGTTTGAGCTGCAACTATTCTAATTTCAAATTCTTGATGTTGTGACCTTATTACATAAGTTATTTGTAATAGTTTAATAGATAAAAGTTCACATAGTAAGTACATGATGATATGAATATGATAGTGTAATGACATTTTTGTACAAACCTACTATACATGTTACTTATTCCGTCGATCTATTTTATTTATCTAGTATTGACTTAACACAACAAGAAATAAAATGACCATTTTGTTATATTATTACTTGAATATAATAGCATTTATTCTTTGAAAAATAACTATAGTTAATTTAACAAACTCAAATTAGAAATTATTGATAAATTATCTCTTGATTTTTAAATTAGACAAACAAAAAAGAATACCTATTGCTACTACATCCGATAAATAAAAGTGCACTAACCAAAAGGAAGTATCATTTACGTTAGATATCTAATTAATTGCAATTACATATATTAGTAATTGCTATGATTGAGTAAATATTTTTTACCCCATATATAAATTTTTTTGGTAATACCCTATATATAACTTATTCTGTCCGTTCTATTTCTTCCCATTTTTTTAGCCTGAATTGAATCAAACTATTCATCTTTAATTCAAAATTTCACTTTTATCTAATGAAAAAAATAAGAAATTATCAAAAAGAGGAACCTGCAATGCCTGTTGCTAAGCAAATTGATGAACTCACACTACCTGTTGCTGAGGACATATCTGAGGCAAAAATGAAATCAAAATCAAGATCTTCAACAATATTGACGTTCTTATCTCTGATGTTGGTACTTATGATTGCTTTCTTATCATTCTCAGTAACTGATTCTCCTATACTTGCTACCCATGGGTCTATTATAGACATAAGATTCTCTAATGTCAGTATTCCATCACATATTCCGGTCGTGGCTTTTCCAGTCTTACCTAAGGCTAATAGTTACTTAAAGCAATTCTTGGGTGAAGCGGTTTCTTATTTCTCAAAGTTGATTAATGACCTTGGTAGAATAGATGATGTGCATCTGATTAAATTCATGAACTTGACTGCTCTAGAAGAGAGTAGCAATATATATCACGGATATTTGAAAGACAGTACTGGTAGTGAGAAATTGGATAAAAAGTTTGAACCAATTGAGTTAGAAGAGGATGAAGAATCGGAAACTGAGCCAGATGAGGAAGAATTTCAAATGGATGTTGATTTAGATAATGATGGGGAATTTGAAATTGAAGGAGTGTATGTGTTGGAGATTGACGAAGCTTCTGCAATTCAATTAGCCGAGGTTAATGGGGCTGATAGCTTAGAAAAGGATGTAGAACAAGGAAGACATTATTTGGTGAAGACTGAAAAAGTTTCTGTTATCCCAGCTGAGGGGAATGAATCTGATAGTTCAGAAAGGGATTTGGACCAAGGGCTTACAACTTCTAATGTTGAGGTTGAGTTGGCTGAATCCATATCTTTCATTATTGATAATGCACTTAAGTCGATGATTGACAATCCTGAAAGCATAGTGAAAGAAATTTCTGCTGTTGAAGAAGCCCAACCTTTGGAAACGATGGAGTCTCCAATAAGACATGATGAAGATAATGGTGGTGCATATCAGATCTTGGGAATTTCCTCACTTGTACTGAGTTTGCTTGCCGGTACAGTTCTCTACGTGAAGAGAAGAAGTGATAAGACTTTGCATCCAGTAGCAGTCTTAAGTAAGAAATTTTCCACACACCATGTTGTCAAAGAGAATCATTCCTCTCAAAATTGGCTAACAGAGGTCGATGTCGTAAAAGCGATACATCCGTCTAAGATGAGCATCTTTCAAATAAGTTCATCTTATAGCAAGAAATATCCCAAATCAAAGGATGATGTCGCAGGAGCGTCTTGTCCATATGAGATAAGCATCTTTCAAATAAGTTCATCTCATAGCAATAAATAGCCCAAATCATAGGATGATGAGGTAAAGAGCATTGAGAAGAAACCTAGAAAGAGTAACAGGAGAGAATCCTTGGCTGCATCTGAGTTCTCAATGGGTTCACCTTTATATGTAAGTTTCACTACATATGAGAGGATTCCTGCCAAGCATGTGAGTGTATTTAACTTGGTATATTCTATCTTCTCTGAACATAAACAATCCTTTTTGAATAGCCAAATCTATTCTCTTACTTATATATTTTCCTTGTGAAATTTAGGCAAGTGGAGGAGAAGAAGTCATCACCCATGTAAGACGCTCAAGCAGAATTAGAAGCCATGTCAATTTCTCCATGAAGATTCTGAAGTCGCGTCACTGTTGCATTGACAACTGAAGGAAAATTGCTCTTTTGCTTCTCAGCACATCAGTCTTAGTAGGATTTTAACTGAAGTGATTCAAGTGTGATTTGTAGGATTTTAATGTTTTAATTAGTTTGCTGATGTTATAATGTTGTTAGTGAAACTTTCTGCATGCTGCCTCCATTTGTTGAAGTTTCATTTATTAGTTGAGCATTTCGTGTGGCTTGTGTATAGCACTTTGCTTGACCCTTGCTACTATGAACTTTTGCATGATCTGATTGTTGGCTTCATTTCTACTCAATTTTTTGATGAACTTTTCATAGTACAACGTAGTTTAGGAAATTTGATGTCGTAACTTATTTGTCCCCACCTTAAAAGATAAACAAATGTAACCCTTAACACGTTTGATTAAATCATACTCTCGAATGTTGAACTTCTAACCATCTTCTTCCAACTAGATATTTTATTATATTATGATATGAGAACTTACCTCGAATACTTGTATGGACAATGACACTATTTCTGAGTTTATGTGAACTAAAACTTTTACGACCATTTTTATTAGTACTTCTAGCCATCTGCGATAAGAGTCTATGATTTAGTTGAGCAAATGTGTGAGCTTTCAATGACAAACTGGAGTAAGGAAAATCAAAAAATAACTTTTAACACAAGTACATGGAGTGACTCAACTTTAGCTGGATGTTATGGTTGATATAGGTGGAGCCATGAAGGTACATGTATCTAAGTCTAACAAACTGTAGTGGCTTCTTTAAGCTAAAACGTACAATATTCCAACAAAGGGACTTATTATAGGCTGTTTTGAGTTACCTGAATAAAAGATGCACATAAATATTGTTACTTGTTTAGGTGGTTACAATATTTACATTTGATTGTTACTTATATCTTATTGTATTGTATGACAGAGAAAAAAGCAATAAATTTTACAGTCAAGAGATAGATCCCTTTACAGAACAACTAAAGCAAATAGTACACTAGAACAATGTCAATCCTGTACCACATCCAAAACACTTTTTTGGATGGTATTTCCACATGATGTGCCTTCTTCAATGCGCTTATTCAACAGAAAGTATGAACAAATCCCTCGTAAATGAGTCCAACAACAATATATGTCCACTGAGCAACCAGCCTAACATTAGAATGTCTACATCCAAACACCCACTGATTTAACATCACTATCACAACCTTCATAAGAGAAAAAGAAACTGTAGTCTTGCACGACTTTACCTCCCAATTCAAAGTAAATGCACCTAGAAGAAATTGAATTTATTCAATCATGAGAACAGAAACGGCAAGCATCAAGAAATCGTTAAGAAGATGAGTTGGAATGAGAAATAGGACAAACATATGTAATCCAGGTCAGAAAGGCTATATCAACCACTATATTTGCAATTGCTCCTATTTGTTATAAAATTCTATTAGTTAATCAAGAAACTAACAATAGAAGGTTTATTGTGGAGGGAAATCACTATCTCAAAAGCCCCCACCAAAGCTTTAACCTTGATCGTCCCGATTTCAACAAGCTTACTCTCCGTCTCTTCAATCACATTATTCAACAAACCCTGCACATCTTTCTTTTCTTGCACATCCTGATGCCTCAAAACAATTTTTCCAGAGATAGGGATGGTATTACTTTTGTCACCATCAACTCCTTTATTTTTAAAGATTCTCTTTCTTATATTGTTGTCCTGGATTTCACCCACATGTCGTCCCTATCTAAATATCAGTCTCCTAGGGCTGCTGGTTTCTTGCTGGAGATCAACTATCTTGCCCCTCCTGAACTTCAGTTTCACTGCCAAAGAGTTATTATCATTTGAACAACCTGTCTTACCTTTTCTCAATTTCTTTTTCTGATTTTTCCCAACAGTTTCTGCTTCTGCTATGTGCAACAGCTTTTTGCTGCAAGAGGTGTATTTACCCAATGAACTATCTGCAGACTTAACAACTTCCTTTTTTTCTTCTTCATTAGACAACGGACATGATTGTAAATGGGATGAAGACTTTGGTGATGCTTTCAGTTTGGGAGTACGTAAAGTTTTCTCAAGAACCATTTCAAGGTTCAGTTTGTTTGTCCCATCTCTCCGCATCTTGTTCTGGTCCTTCAGAGGAGCCAGTAGTTTTAAGCTTTTATTGCTTCTTACCCTCAAGATCAAAGGTTTAACAGAGGAAGATTTTGGAGGAGATGAAAGAGTTGGCGTCTTCAAATATTTCACTACAGATACTTTAGGTGCAAGTATTTGTTTTCTATAATTAGGAACACTGTCTTTCTTGCCTCCTGCATCTACACCTCCTAAGATCTTAGATGAAGATTTCATTTTCTTTTCTGTCTCTGGCATCTTGTCACTTGAGGAATCCAATTTCAGAGAGTGAACACTCTTTGGTGTCAGCAATATCTTTTTCTTTTTATTTCAGAGGGTTTAAGAGAGTTAACCTTAGGAGAAGGCCTTCGATCGACCACATTCAACTTCTTTCCCTGTCCTAGCATACTCCTTGGAGGAGAAGATGTCTTTTGATTGACCATGACCTCTTTCTTCCCTCCACCAGCATACTCCCTGGGGGAGTAGAAAGCTTTTGCTCAACCACAGTCACATTTTCTCCCTCTCTTAGCATACTCACCAGAGAAGATAAAGACTTCTGCTCAACCATAGTCACCTCATCTATCCCTCCCTCCATGCAACCTGGAGGAGAAGAAGGTTTTTGCTCAACTATAGTGACCTCCTTTTCATCTTTGAGTACACTCTCCTGAGGTGATGTAGGCTTTTGATAGACCTCATTTACCTTTTTTCCCTCTTCCAGCATATTCACAGGAGGAGTGGAATGCTTTTTCTTGACCAAAATCCCCTTCTTTGCATCACTCTGGTTACTCCTTGAAGTAGTGGAAGTCTTTTACATAACCACGGTCCTCTTCTTTGCCTCTCCCAGCATACTCCCTGGAGAAGTGGAAGGCTTTTGCTCAACTCCCGTCACCTTCTTTTTCTCTCCCAGAACACTCCCAGGAGGAGTAGAAAGCTTTTGCTTGACCAAAGTCCCCTTTTTTGCCTCCCTCACCAAGGTCTGTGCAGGACTCTGCTCATCAACAGGGAGTTTGTTCTTTCTTTTTAATAGAGGATGCCATGGCTTTGCTTCAGAGGAATGTTTCCTGCCATATTTACTGAAGTCATGGAAAGAACCAGTGGAAGCTCTTAAATAATGAGGAATAACATCTTGTCCGCTATCAGGAGCATTCAACTTCCCAGTGGATTGCCTTCTTGTAGTGCCTGCATTGTAAGATGAAGTAGAGGAGGAGCTGCGATAGTAGGGAAGAACCTTGTTTCCATTACTCATAGATCTCAGTTTTACTGTGATGATTTTATCTGGCTTACTTCCAGCAGAGTCATTCTTCACGCTAGTTATTGAACTCACTAGTTCCTCGATGTTATCCTCATCCATAGAGTCATTCTTCACGCTAGTCACTCGGTGTTATCCTTATCCATAGAGTCATTATTCACACTAGTTACTGGACTTGCTAGTTCATTGGAGTTATCCTCAACCATCATTCCATAACCCTGGCACCATGAACATATGTAAACATTAGGAAGACTATCCATTAGGTGAGCAGTAAAATACAGGATGTACTGCACACTTATGGGACTTCCTCTTGCCTTTTGCCTATATGTCTTGTGTTGCTGAGATCACAACGAGAATAAATTAACATATATATTGATAATTGAATACAACTATTGACTTATCTATTTAAGCATGCTGCAATCAGTATTAATAATGCTTTTTGAATTAGACAGCTGGAGTTAAGAAATTGAAAGGTGTGTCTTCAAACCAAGAAAGACATATAACAAGAGGTTTTTGAAACCCAATTATTCCATTATATTTCCATGAACAAAAAATAAGGTGGACCAAAAATTCTCCACATTAGATATCTACATCTCCATGTTTGATACATTTTTTTTGAAATAAACATATAACTAATTGAGTTGTCAAATCTTCATAAATCATATTATTAAAAAATCATGATGTCCAATTCTGAAAAGTGAAATGCTTATATAATCTCCCTTGCCGGAAAGAAAATGAATGATTCTCTTATAGCAGACCAAATTATTAGTTGGATTAAACATCTTGATCGGTTCCTACACAAACTAAGTAGTGAAAGGCGTTATATCTAATGGATGAAGGTAATTGGCAATTAATACAACTTTACTAGTGCGAGTTGTATTGACAGAACATGGAAATGAGTGAAGTTTGAGAATGACTAAAATGTCATGCATACTTGGGGAGGGAAATATGCACTTTTAGATTCAATAAATGTTCAAGTCATCAATATCTAAGATCAATCAAAGAATATCCAAAAAAGAGAAGAAGAAGAAAATAAATATAGATAACTCACCAATATTTACAGAGATTGAAGAACAGGACAGGCGTCTAAGACAGGAGAAACTTTGACTATGTCAATGTTGTACGTGCTTTCAAAGAGAAAGACTAACATCCTAGGGTTCCTAAATATCTGCATCTCTGTTGGTAAGTGTGTTACCTAACAAAAAGGAATACTTCAAGCGATTAGGGTGTTCAAAAGACAAATACCAAAGGAATTTGACAATCCAAGAAATCATCAAATACCTGAGTATTCCAAGTGGTGACTATTAAAGATTTAACCTGAGCAGGTAAATTCGCTGCAAATTCACCAAATATGTATGGCATTGAAGCATCTCCGCGAAGACTAATTTTTACATGTTCCAACATGGGAATGGAAGAAAAGTAAAATCTTACTCTATTATTAAAAAAACACTCAAACTCATGCATTTTTGTAGCCTGAAGATCAATCTCTTCCAATCCTCCACAATCAGCAAAAAGAACAGATGTTATCATACCGGAGATGCATAGCTTATGTGGAAGATTGAAATATTTTATGATTAACTGATTAAGGTTCAAACACGAGGACAAATACCCTCAAGTTGTCCCGTTTCTAACAAAACGCCCGTCAAGAAAAGGGTCTTGAGGGAGTTGAGAAGGAGTGTGACACTTGGTTGTACAACGCAAACACTCAAAAATAAGGATTTCAAGGAGGATGCTTGAGAGAGAAGCTCAAGGGAAAATTCAAAAAATGTGTTGCGGTGAAGGTTAATGTATTTTGAGGTAGGAATTTTGTCATAACTAAAGTTGAGATATAATCTTTCAACCCCTAATTTTGAAATAGAATGCATCAATTGGCCAAATTCACTAGAAAACTTTCTCTGAATGAAAGTGTTCATTTCAAGCTCAACCACTTTACGACCCTAATAAAGTTGCAAAAAATGATTTACTACTTCCAAGAATTTTTCTAATAGTAAGGCTGACATGTAGGACCTAAATAGTTAACGCCAATCATGTCAAGGCTGAACTGTAATGTAAGCATAGAAGCAACCAGATATCTCCACCTTATAGAAAAAATGTTGGTCTTAACAGCATCTTTAATTGTCATACGTGACAGAATTGAAGACAAAACATCATCTAATAGCTGACTCGTATAATCCACCTTTGCCTTATCAACATCTGATAGCTGACTCACATAATCCACCTTTTCCTCAAGATCCTAATTCCATTAATTAAACGCACAAGCAAAAATACTTCAGAAGAAATTTTACATAAATAAAAAAAGAAAATCTAGATTTAAAAATAGTACTACTAGAATAAGTATTTGTTATTGAACCTAAGTTATCTCGAAAAAGGTATAATTCTGCATAAATAACATGCTTTGACTCCTGAATTAAAAACATATGGTTAATTCATCATATTCACTTGATTATGATATGATTCTTTTCTAATATTATACAAATTTGTTCTCATAAAACAACAACAAAACTAGAGTTTACACGTACATTTGTTGAAGTTTCCTCCTCCTTTTTACTTAACAGTCTTTTCCTCGAAAAATCAATTCCTCCCAATGTAAGCACTCCCAAAATCACTCCTCCCGACATAGTAAAATATTACAAATAAAGACACACACAAAAAGAATGAATTTTAATTATCCAAAAGTAAACAATGAACATTTTTAAAGTAAGAGATTTTTACCCAGGTGATGTCTACCCATATCTGTACAACTTTTAGATAACAAGTTCACGTGCCAAAGTTAGTGGATGCTATCAATCTCTCAGACGGTTTATCCCCTTTTCTTGAATAGGTTGTAGGTATCTCTCTTGGTGTACTGATTTTGGGATGCATGCCTGGACTGGGTCCCAAGTTTAGCATATGTTACTTACTCCCTTCATCCCACGAGTTGGCCTACTTTCTTTTCATTGGTTGATTTAGTCCCAAGTTTGCACATGTTAATTAATTTCTCCATTCCAAAATCACCTAAATTGCTTTCATTGGCAATTAGTATTTGTAGAGTATGTTGTAAATCATTTGATACCTTTATCTCTTTCTTGAACCCATTACTCGATAAAGTATTTTCCATTGTCATTTGTTTACATTCTTTTTCATAATTTGTAACATATTTCTATTACCTTCCCAAAATCCAGAACAATCTTTTTTTGTCACGTATGATTTCTATTTACATTACACACTATACTTTGTCACGATTGAACTATAATGGAGGTTTAGTGTAACACCCCATATTCAAGTACATTTATTGGCGTATTCAAGTACGTGTATTGGTCTTATTTATACGGAATTAATTTTTTTATTTTATTTATACCAGAATTTGCCCGTCGATGGTTCCATAGGAAGCTTATTGAATAAGCTTTACAACGATATAAAGATTTCCAAAAACCGATAGGTTTTGGATATAATCGAGCATGTTCGAAACTATAAAATGGTGGCCAGGATATTAGGGAATAGTAAATGTGCAGGAAAATTTCCTGCACACAAATTACTGAGGCCAGCCAATTTTTTTGGGTCAACTTCGAACCATAATAACTCCCTTAATATAATGAACTGGGAGAGATGCAACCTATGAAAATAAATATCTTTGAGTCTTCTTTCCAATTCAATTGGTTTCATCCAAATCCAACGTCTGAGTAAGGAGTTATACTCGTTTACTTCAGCCTCTCAAAACAGATTTTTAGGGTCAACTTCAAATGACCATAACTCCTTGTGCAGGATGAACTAGGAGGCCTACTTTATATGAAATGAAATCCCTTTGAATTATATTTCCAACGATACAAATTTCACCCAAATCTGATATCGTAGAAAAGAGTTATGGTCGATCTACTTTAGCTTATCAAAACAGTCTACCAAAGGATAGATTTGACATTATTTAAATTTTAAAGGCATTTTGGTCATTCCCTATTATATTAGGGACGGGAATATGTGGATATATACATGTATATGATTTCAAAAACTCATTTTCATCATCAATCATTGAGAAAGAACAAACCCTAGCCAAATTTGACCTTTAAATTACTTTTGATTCAACCGTAGAAATTCCAAAGTAATCTGATAACTGTGTAACGACACCTATTATTTGTGCAAACAGGATTGCATAATCAAGAGGTGAATTATAAGGTATGAATATTGTTTGCCTTTGTTCTCTTCCATATGTATATGTGTGATAGAGGATTATATGTATTGGTTGTTATTGAAAGGTGATGAAAATAGGGTTATGGACTATTTTCCATGGGTTGGTTGTATTGAATTGTGGAAGGTGGATATGATAATTGAGTTATGGAAGGTGGATATGGTGATATACTATTGAATTGATGATTATTTATGTCTATGGCTCAATTTGGTTTAATTGATTGGTTGGAAGGATAAATGACTCCAAACTTGATATTGGAGGATGTTGTATGAATATGCATGACATGTGAATGTAATAGGAGTATAAGAAGGTTAAAGTTACACCCTTTATGGTGTAATTAAGGCTTACTACTCAACCACTAGTTTGGTGAATTCAAATAATTGAATTGTGACGTTTGGTTGCTAATACTAGATTGCTATATATGTTCACTGTAGATAAGTAATCCGAAAAGATGGGAAGTCCATTTGGGACTAGTATTGAAGGTTGATAGTCAGGTATGTAAAGCATACTCTATACCATATCATTGGCATGAAAGTGAACAATTGTTCTATTAAGAAAGTTTCCAAAGTTATTCAATAACATATGATCCATAATGATTTCTTAAGATGTCCTACGTTACCAATGAACTTGTTTCCACCCTACAAGATGTCAAGAAATTCCAATAATTACTTGTTTTCCAAATCTTACATGTTTATTGCACTAATGAATGTCAGAAGGTATCCGGTTACTCAAACAAGATCCATGTGCTATTAATGACTCCAAAACGTTTCATTGATATACCAATAAGTTCCTACTTCATTGTTATGGCATTGATGACTCCAAAATACTTTATTGATGTGCCAATGAGTTCTTACTTCATTTTTATTGCATTGATTGTCTATTTATATGTCTCTTATTGATGTATCATTGTTTCAAAGTGTAAAAACTACACTGGCGACCGAAATAACAATCTCAAAGATTAATTGAACTAAGTGATGGAAGTTCTCTCTTATCGGGTGGTATCCCAGGGGCATAAGCCTATCATGGGTCGATCCCTATTTATATGCTTATGGGTGGTATCCGAGGGGCATAAGCCTATCATGGGTCAATCCCAATTGATATATACTGGAGGCAGCCTAATGGTCACAGTACAGTACAATAATGATTACAAAGACGATAAGAACGAAGGTAAAGTGATTGAATAAGTACAATGTATAGGTTGTCACAAGTTTTAGTAAGTGTGGTCTACTCCTATTATGATTTATTCACTTGTTTCTGATTTCTATTGAGCTCCTATATCATATGTGATTATCTACAGCTTTACTTACTCAGTACATATTTTGTACTGATGTCCCCCACGGGGACCTGCATTTCATGCTGCAAGCACAGGCACCTCAGCTCATACACCAGACAAGTAGCAGACAGGATATCCAGCTACTTTTGGTGAGCTCTAATTTGCTTCGAGGCTTTCCGTGTCATATCCAGTCACTTTTGGTATTGTATAGAAGTTAGTAATATGGCGGGGTGTGTCCCGACCTTAGTTAAACTCTATTTATTGTCTAGAGACTTTTTAGACCTAATGTACAGTCAAGGTGGTGTTTTTTTAATAAACGTGATGGCTCCAACGGCCAAGTATTGTATGTTCATATATATGTGTGCTCGAGCTTAAAAAGGTGATTATTTACTTTTATATGTGACATGATGCTGTCCGAATTTTGGGTTGTCATAGAGGTATGCATGAAAAGTATAAGGTTATGAGCTGGTTCTCCCGGGCCTCCTCGGTTACGGGTGCCAGTCTGCCCCAATAGGATTTGAGGCGTGACATTTAGGCAAGGGGAAATTGATGTTTATCTGGTGGTACTCTTTCTTTTTTGTTGTTGGTGCTTTTGTACTGAACTGGTCTGGTGATGTAAAAAGGATCTTCAAGGGTTGGATTTTCAGCAAAGAAAAAGAAACTAGATAGCTTTGTGCATCAGATGCAAAGGCTTTTCTCTCTGAATAACATAGAGGGTTGGATTAGTTCACACCATTACTTGTATTTTATAGTTCGCACTTGTATTTGTATTTGTTAGTTCGCACCATCATTGTATTTTATATAATTCGCACTTGTATTTTAAAGAACTGTTTTGTATTTGTATTTTATATTTGACTATATATTATATTGGATTATATTTGTATTATGATTTTATTGTGTTTGTATATTTAATTATATTTGTATTTGTATTTGTATTCTATTTTCATCGGTGTCTTTTTATTTTTAAAGAATTA
Organism: Capsicum baccatum var. pendulum; assembly: GCA_030864225.1. Lineage (NCBI taxonomy): Eukaryota > Viridiplantae > Streptophyta > Magnoliopsida > Solanales > Solanaceae > Capsicum > Capsicum baccatum. Next base: position 154,866,564 of record CM061551.1, on the reverse strand, counting down.
TATTGTATTTGTAAGTTGATTGCATATTGTATTTAGCCGTTTTATCAATTGTATTTGTATACAAACAAGTAAATGCATTAATTGTATTTTCTTGATTCCAAAATATATAAATATGCAATGTATCATTTGATACAAATGTACCATTTTGTATTTGTATGTCAAAATTATTATTCACATTTCTAAATAAATAAATATCATTTGATACAAATACAATTACAACAAATGAAACCAACGATTTTAAAAATACAAATACATATTTTATTTTTATAAAATTTGAATTGTATTTATTTGTATTAATAAATATATCTTGTATAAATAAATACAAATAAATATTAGTAAAAAGAAAATCAATCATTCCTTTCCAATAATTAAAAAATACAAATGATAGTTCACACTTGTATCTATATGTTATAGTTCGCATTTGTATTTGTATTTTATAGTTACCACTTGTATTTATATGTTATAATTCATCTCTCTATTTATATTTTATAGTTCGCACTAGTATTTATGTTTACTAGTTCGCACAAATGAAAAGAATGAAAAGAAAGAAAAAAAAGAAGAAAAAAAATACAAAAAAAAGGAAGAAGAGTAGTAGAAAATAAAGAAAAAAATAAAGGAAAAAAATAGAAGGATAAAAAATAACAAGAAAAAGAATAAAAAGAAAAGAAAAAAGACAAAATGCAAAAAAAACAACAAAAAAATTTGAAAAAAGAAAGAAGAAAGAGAAAACAAAAAAGGAAAAGAAAAAATGAAGAAAAAAACAAAAAAAAGAGAAAAAAGTAATAGATAATAGAGCGAAAAAAAAAGGAGAAAAAATACAAAAGAAAACAAAAAAAATTAAAAAAGAAAAGAAGGAGAAAAAGAAAAAAGGGGGGAAAAAAGAAGAAGGAAAAAAAAGGAAAGACAAAATCAAAAAAAGACAACAAAAAAGAAAAAATTGAAAAAAGAAAGAAGAAAGAGAAAATAAAAAAAATAAAGAAAAGAAAAACTGAAGAATTTTTTTTAAAAAGAGTAATAGAAAATTGAGAAAAAAACAAAAAAGAAAAAAAAGAATAAAATGAAAAAATTGGAAAGAAAAAAAGAAAGAAAGAGAAAACAAAAAAAATAGGAAAAGAAAAAAAGAAGGAAAAAACTGAAAAAAGGAAAAAAAGTAATCGAAAATAGAGAAACAAATTAATGAGAGAGACTATGAATTGTAATTATGAAAAAATTAATAGGCAAGAGAAGGTTATGAATTATAATTAATTAAAATTAGGCTAAATAAGGTAATTAAGAGTCAATATTGGCTAAGTTGTGTAATTATCCCAATTTTTTTTCTCATTTTTGTATCTTATATATATATATATATATATATATATATATATATATATATATATATATATATATATATATCTTCTAATTTTACTGCATTCTTTTGTATCTTCTGTTGGGTTTTCATCTCCAAAAATCTTGGCCTTAATTCACAATGGACAAAGATTATGAAATCAGAATTAGAAATTTTATAAAATTTATTTTGTTTCCTTTCTTAGTTTTCTATCTTCTCTCATTTCATTTTTCTTTTTTTATTTAAAACATTATTCCTTTTTTCATTCTCCTCAAAATCAATCTTTACCTTCTCAATAACCTCTTTAAATTGCCACCTACTATTTTTACTTTATCTTCTATTTATAGTTTTTTACTTTCTTTATAGATAAGGGTTAAAGACTTAACAAAAATATATATTAATCAAATCACACTTCTACTTAATTATCCATTAAATGTTATGCAAAATCTGTACATGTCAATTATTTTGAGATGGAAAAAATATATAATAAAAGAACATAAATATTTTAATTTAAATATTTGCACTTATAAAATATCATGATCTTTTACATTTTAATATTTATTTATAATGAAATTTATCTTTTAAATACCAACAATTATTACTATTGATACCTTATGTAACTACTATGCATAATGCATGATATGATAAGTATCATTAAATATCATAATTTTTTATAATTTAATATTTTTTTATCAATAATTATTGATAAATTATCTCTTCATTTTTAAATTACACAAACAAAAAAGAATACCTATTGCTACTACATCCGAAAAATAAAAATGCACTGAGCAAAAGGAAGTATCATTTACTTTAGATATCTAATTAATTGCAATTACATATATTAGTAATTGATATGATTGAGTAAATATTTTTTACCCCATATATAACTTTTTTTTTTGTAATACCCCATATATAACTTATTCTGTCTGTTCTATTTCTTCCTATTTTTTAGCCGACATTGGATCAAAATATTCATCTTTAATTCAAAATTCCACTTTTATCTAACGAAAAAAAAGAAGCAATTATCAAGAAGAGGAAGCAGCAATGGCTGTTGCTAAGCAAATTGTTGAGGACATAGCTGAGGCAAAAATGAAATCAAAATCAAGATCTTCAACAATATTGAGGTTTTTATCTCAAATGTTAGTTCTCAGTAAGTGATTCTCCTATACTTGCTACCCCTGGGTCTATTATTGACTTAAGATACTCTAATGACAGTATTCCATCACATATTCCGGTCTTGGCTTTTCCAGTCTTACCTAAGGCTAATAGCTACTTTAAGCAATTATCGGGTGAAGCGGTTTCTTATTTCTCAAAGTTGATTAATGACCTTGGTAGAATAGATGATGTGCGTCCGATTAAATTCATGAACTTGACTGCTCTAGAAAAGAGTAGCAATATATATCACGGATATTTGAAAGGCAGTACTGGTAGTGAGGAATTGGATAAAAAGTTTAAACCAAGTGAGTTACAAGAGGATGAAGAATCTGAAACCGAACCATATGAGGAAGAATTTCAAATAGATGTTGATTTAGATGATGATGGGGAAGTTGAAATTGAAGGAGTGGATGCGTTGGAGATTAAAGAAGCTTTCGCAATTCAATTAGCTGAGGTAAATGGGGCTGATAGCTTAGAAAATGATATAGAACAAGGAAAGCATGATTTGGTGGAGACTGAACAAGTTTCTATTGTCCCAGCTGAGGGGAATGAATCTGATAGTTTAGAAAGGGATTTGGGCCAAGGGCTTACAACTTCTAATGTTGAGGTTGAGTTGGCTGAATCCCAATCTTTCATTGCTGATAATGTACTTGAGTCGATGATTGACAATCCTGAAAGCATAGTGAAAGAAATTTCTGCTGTTGCAGAAGCACAACCTTTGGAAATGATGGAGTCTCCAATAAGACATGATGAAGATAATGTTGGTGCATATCAGATCCTGGGTATTTCCTCACTTGTACTGAGTCTGCTTGCCGGTACAGTTCTCTACGTGAAGAGAAGAAGTGATAAGACTTTGCATCCAGTAGCAGTCTCAAGTAAGAAATTTGCCACAGACTATGTTGTCAAAGAGAAGCATTCCTCTCAAAATTGGCCAACAGATGTCGATGTCGCAGGAGCGAGACGTCCGTCTGAGATCAGCATCTTTCAAATAAGTTTATCTCATAGCAAGAAATATCCCAAATCAGAGGATGATGAGGCTCAAAAAATTGAGAAGAAACCTGGAAAGAGTAACAGGAGAGAATCCTTGGCTGCATCCGAGTTCTCAATGGGTTCACCTTCATATGGAAGTTTCACTACATATGTGAGGATTCCTGCCAAGCATGTGAGTGTATTTAACTTGGTATATTCTATCTTCTTTGAACATAAACAATCATTTTTGAATATCCAAATCTATTCTCTTACTTATATATTTTCCTTGTGAAATTTAGGCAAGTGGAGGAGAAGAAGTCATTATCCCTGCAAGACGCTCGAGCAGAATTAGAAGCCATGTCAATTTCTCCATGAAGATTCTGAAGTCACGTCACTGCTGCATTGACAACTGAAGGAAAATTGCTCTTTTGCTTCTCAGCAAATCAGTCTTAGTTGGATTTTAACGGAAGTGATTTAAGTGTGATTTGTAGGATTTTAATGTTTTAATTAGTTTGCTGATGTTATAATGTTGTTAGTGAAACTTTCTGCATGCTGCCTCCGTTTGTTGAATTTTCATTTATTATTCGAGGATTTCGTGTGGCTTGTGTATAGCACTTTGCTTGACCCTTGCTTCTATGAACTTTTGCATGATCTGATTGTTGGCTTCGTTTCTACTCCATTTTTTTATGAACTTTTCATAGTACAACATAGTTAAGGAAATTTGATCTCGTAACTTATTTGTCCCCACCTTAAAAGTTAAACAAATGTAACCCTTAACACTGTTTTGATTAAATCATACTCTCGAATGTAGAACTTCTAACCATCTTCTTCCAACTAGATATTTTATTATATTGTGATATGAGAACTTACCTCAAATACTTGTATGGCCAATGACACTATTTCTGAGGTTGTGTAAACTAAAACTTTTATGACTGTTTTCATTAGTACTTCTAGCCATCTTCGATAAGAGTGTTAGATTTAGTTGAGCGGAAAATTGTTACATGATAAAATGTGTGAGCTTTCAATGACAAATTGGAGTAAGGAAACTTAAAAAATAACTTTTAACACAAGTACATGGAGTGACTCAACTTTAGCTGGATGTTATGGGTGATAGGTGGAGCCATGAAGGTACATGTATCTAAGTCTAACAAACTGCAGTGGCTTCTTTAAGCTAAAACGTACAATATTCCAACAAAGGGACTTATTATAAGCTGTTTTGAGTTACCTGAATAAAAGATGCACATAAATATTGTTACTTGTTTAGGTGGTTACAATATTTATATTTGATTGACAGTCAAGAGACAGATCCCTTTACAGAACAACTAACGCAAATAGTATACAAGCACAATGTCAAACCAGTACCACAACAAAAACTCTTTTTTGGATGGTATTTCCAAATGATGTGCCTTCTTCAATGCGCTTATTCAACAGAAAGTATGAACAAATCCCTCGTAAATGAGTCCAACAACAACATATATCCACTGAGAAACCTTCCTAACATTAGAATGTCTACATCCAAACACCCACTGATTGAACGTCACTATCACAACCTCCATAAGTGGAAAAAAATTGTAGTCTTGCACGACTTTATCTCCCAATTCAAAGTAAATGCACCTAGAAGAAATTGAATTTATTCAATCATGAGAACAGAACCGGCAAGCATCAAGAAATCGTTAAGAAGATGAGTCAGAATGAGAAACAGGACAAACATATGTAAACCAGGTCAGAAAGGCTATATCAACCACTATATTTGCAATTGCTCCTATTTGTTATAAAATTCTATTAGTTAATCAAGAAACTGTGACAACAGAAGCTTTATTGTGGAGGGAAATCACTGTCTCAAAAGCTCCCACCAAAGCTTTAACCTTGCTCTTCCCGGTTTCAATAAGCTTACTCGCCGTCTCTTCAATCACATTATTCAACAAACCCTGCACATTTTTCTTTTCTTGCACATTCTGATGCCTCAAAACAATTTTTCCAGAGATAGGGATGGTATTACTTTTATCACCATCAAATCATTTCTTTTTAAAGATTCTCTTTCTTATATTGCTGTCCTGGTTTTCACCCATATGTCGTCCCCATCTAAATGTCAGCCTCCTAGGGTTTCTGGTTTCTTGCTGGATATCAACTATCTTGCCCCTCCTAAACTTCAGTTTCAGTGCCGAAGAATTATTATCATTAGAACAACCTGTCTTACCTTTTCTCAATGTCTTTTTCTGATATCTCCCAACAGTTTCTGCTTCTGCTATATGCAACAGCTTTTTGCTGCTAGAGATGTATTTACCCAATGCACTGTCTGCAGACTTAACAACTTCCTTTTTATCTTCTTCATTAGACAACGGACATGATTGTTAATGGGATGAAGACTTTGGTGATGCTTTCACTTTGGGAGTACGTAAAGTTTTCTCAAGAACCATTTCAAGGTTCAGTTTGTTTGTCCTATCTCTCAGCATCTTGTTCTGGTCCTTCAAAGGAGCCAACCGTTTTAAGCTTTTATTACTTCTTACCCTCAAGATCAAAGGTTTAACAAAGGAAGATTTTGGAGAAGATGAAAGAGTTGGCGTCTTCAAATATTTCTCTGCAGATACTTTAGGTGCAATTATTTATTTTCTATAATTAGCAACACTATCTTTCTTGCCTCCTGCATCTACACCTCCTAAGATCTTAAATGAAGATTTCATTTTCTTTTCTGTCTTTCGCATCTTGTCACTTGAGGAATCCAATTTCAGAGAGTGAACACTCTTTGGTGTCAGCAGTATCTTTTTCTTTTTTATTTCAGAGGGTTCAAGAGAGTGAACCTTAGGAGAAGGCCTTCGATCGACCATATTCAGCTTTTTTCCCTGTCCTAGCATACTCCCTAGAGGAGCAGATAGCTTCTGATTGACCATGGCCTCTTTCTTTCTCTCTACCATCATACTCCCTGGGGGAGTAGAAAGCTTTTGCTCAACCACAGTCACATTTTCTCCCTCTCCTAGCATACTCACCAGAGAAGCTGAAGACTTCTGCTCAACCATAGTCACCTCATCTATCCCTCCCTCCATGGAACCTGGAGGATAAGAAGGTTTTTGCTCAACCATAGTGACCTCCTTTTCATCTTTGAGTACACTCTCCTGAGGTGATGAAGGCTTTTGATAGACCTCATTTACCTTCTTTCCCTCTTCCAACATATTTATAGGAGGAGTGGAAAGCTTTTGCTTGACCAAAATCCCCTTCTTTGCATCACTCTGGTTACTCCTTGAAGTAGTGGAAGTCTTTTGCATGACCACGGTCCTCTTCTTCGCCTCACCCAGCATACTCCCTGGAGAAGTGGAAGGCTTTTGCTCAACTTCTATCAGCTTTTTTTTCTCTCCTAGCACACTCCTATGAGGAGTGAAAAGTATTTGCTTTACAAAAGTCCCCTTTATTGCCTCCCCCACCAAGGTCCGTGCTGGACTCTGCTCATCAACAGGAAGTTTGTTCTTTCTTCTTGATAGAGGATGCCATGGCTTTTCTTCAGAGGAACGTTTCCTGCCATATATACAGAAGTCATGGAAAGAACCAATGGAAGCTCTTACATAATGAGGAATAACATCTTGTCCGCAATCAGGAGCATTCAACTTCCCAGTGGATTGCCTTCTTGTATTGCCTACATTGTAAGATGAAGTAGAGGAGGAGCTGCGATAGTAGGGAAGAACCTTGTTTCCATAACTCATAGATCTCGATTTTACTGTGCTCATTTTATCTGGCTTACTTTCGGCAGAGTCATTCTTCACGCTAGTTACTGGACTCACTAGTTCATCGATGTTATCCTCATCCATAGAGTCATTCTTCACGCTAGTCACTGGACTTACTAGTTCATCGGTGTTATCCTCAGCCATAGAGTCATTCTTCACACTATTTATTGGACTTGCTAATTCATTGGAGTTATACTTAGCCATCATTCCAGAACCCTAGCACCATGAACATATGTAAACATTAGGAAGAATATCCATTAGGTGAGCAGTAAAATACAGGATGTACTGCACACTTATGGGACTTCCTCTTGCATTTTGCGTATATGTCTTGTGTTGCTGAGATCACAACGAGAATAAATTAACATATATATTGCTAATTGAATACAACTATTGACTTATCTAGTTAAGCATGCTGCAATCAGTATCTATAATGCTCTTTGAATTAGACAGCTGGAGTTAAGAAATTGAAAGGTGCGTCTTCAAACCAAGAAAGACATATAACAAGAGGTTTTTGAAACCTAATTATTCCATTATATTTCCATGAACAAAAAATAAGGTGGACCAAAAATTTTCCACATTAGATATCTATATCTCCATGTTTGATACATTTCTTTTGGATTAAATATATAACTAATTGAGTTGTCAAATCTTCATAAATCATATTATTAACAAATCATGATGTCCAATTCTGAAATGTAAAATGCTTATATAATCTCCCTTGCCGGAGAGAAAATGAATGATTCTCTTATAGCAGACCAAATTACTAGTCGAACTAAACATCTTGATCTGTTCCTACACCAATTCAGTAGTGAAAGGTGTTATATCTCATGAATGAGGGTAATTGGCAATTAATACAACTTTACTAGTGCGAGTTGTATTAACAGAACATGGAAATGAGTGAATGTTGAGAATGACTAGAATATCATGCATGCTTGGGGAGGGAAATATGCAGTTTTAGATTCAATAAATGTTCAAGTCATCAATATCTAAGATCAAGCAAAGAATATCCAAAAAAGAGAAGAAGAAGATAAATATAGATAACTCACCAATATTTACAGAGATTGAAGAACAGGACAAGCATCTAAGACAGGAGAAACTTTGACTATGTCAAAGTTGTACGTGCTTTCAAATAGCAAGACTAACATCCTAGGGTTCCTAAATATCTGCATCTCTGTTGGGAAGTGTGTTACCTAACAAAAAGGAATACTTCAAGTGATTAGGGTGTTCAAAAGACAAATACCAAAGGAATTTGACAAGCCAAGAAATCATCAAATACCTGAGTATTCCAAGTGGTGACTATTAAAGATTTAACCTGAGCAGGTAAATTCGCTGCAAATTCACCAATTATGTAGGGCATTGAAGCATCTCCGCGAAGACTAATTTTTACATGTTCCAACACAGGAATGGAAGATAAGTAAAATCTTACTCTGTTATTAAAAAAAACACTCAAACTCATGCAGTTTTGTAGCCTGAAGATCAATCTCTTCCAATCCTCTACAATCAGCAAAAAGAACAGATGTTACTATATCAGAGATGCATAGCTTATGAGGAAGTTTGCAATATTTTATGATTAAATGATTAAGGTTCAAATACAAGGACAAATACCCTCAAGTTGTCCCGTTTCTAACAGAACGCCCGTCAAGAAAAGGGTCTCGAGGGAGTTGAGACGCAGAGTGACACTTAGTTGTACAACGCAAACACTCAAAAACAAGGATTTCAAGGAGGATGCTTGAGAGAGAAGCTCAAGGGAAAATTCAAAAAATGTGTTGCTGTGAAGGTTAATGTATTTTGAGGTAGGAATTTTGCCACAGCTAAAGTTGAGATGCAATCTTTCAACTCCTAATTTTGAAACAGAATGCATCAATTGGCCAAATTCACTAGAAAACTTTCTCTGAATGAAAGTGTTCATTTCAAGTTCAACCACATTACGACCCAAATAAAGTTGCAAAAACTGATTTACTACTTCCAAGAATTTTTCTGATAGTAAGGCGGACATGTAGGACCAAAATAGTTAATGAAAAATATGTCAAGGCTGAACTGTAATGTAAGCATAGAAGCAACTAGATATCTCCACCTTGTAGACAAAATGTTGGTCTTAACAACATCTTTAATTATCATACATGACAGAATTGAAGACAAAACGTCATCTAGTAGCTAACTCGTATAATCCACCTTTGCCTTATCAACATCTGATCGCTGACTCACATAATCCACCTTTGCCTCAAGATCCTAATTCCATTAATTACACGCGCAAGCAAAAATACTTCCGAAGAAATTTTACATAAATCAAAAAAGAAAATCCAGATTTAAAAATAATACTACTAGAATAAGTATTTGTTATGGAACCCAAGTTATCTAGAAAAAGGTATAATTGTGCATAAATTACATGCTTTGACTCCTGAATTAAAAACATACAGTTAATTCATCATATTCACTTAATTACGATATGATTCTTTTCTAAACTTATACAAATTTGTTCTCATAAAACAACAACAAAACTAGAGTTTACACGTACATTTGTTGAAGTTTCCTCCTCCTTTTTACTTAACAGTCTTTTCCTCGAAAAATCAATTCCTCCCAATGTAAGCAATCCCAGAATCACTCCTCCTGACACAGTAAAATATTACAAATAAACACACACAAAAAAAGAATGAATTTTAATTATTCGAAAGTAAACAATGAACATGTTTAAAGTAAGAGATTTTTACCCAGGTGATCTCTACCCATATCTGTACAACTTTCAGATAACAAGTTCACGTGCCAGAGTTTGTGGATGCTATCAATCTCTCAGACGGTTTATCCCCTTTTCTTGAATAGGTTGCAGGTATCTCTCTTGGTGTACTGATTTTGGGATGCATGCCTGGACTGGGTCCCAAGTTTAGCATATGTTACTTACTCCCTTCATCCCACAAGTTGGCCTACTTTCTTTTCATTGGTCGATTTAGTCCCAAGTTTGCAGAAGTTAATTACTTCCTCCATTCCCAAATCTCCAAAATTGCTTTCATTGGCAATTAGTATCTGTAGAGTATGTTGTAAATAATTTGATACCTTTATATCTTTCGTGAATCCATTACTCGATAAAATATTTTCCAGTGTCATTTTTTTACATTCTTTTTCATAGTTTGTAACATATTTCTATTACCTTCCCAAAATCCAGAACAATCTTTTTTTTGTCACATATGATTTCTATTTACATTACACACTATACTTTGTCACGATTGAACTATAATGGAGGTTTAGTGTAACACCCCATATTCAAGTACATGTATTGGCGTATTCGAGTACATGTACTGGTCGTATTTATATGGAATTAATTTTTTTATTTTATTTATACCGGAGTTTTCCCGTCGATGGTTCCATACGAAGGTTATTGAATAAGCTTTCCAACAATATAAAGATTTCCAAAATGGATAGGTTTTGGATATAATCAAACACGCTCGAAACTATAAAACGGTGGCCGGGATATTTGGGAATAGTAAATGTGCAGTAAAATTTCCTGCACACAAACTACTGAGGCCAGCCAATTTTTTTGGGTCAACTTCGAATGATCATAACTCCCTTAATATAATGAACTTGAAGAGATGCAACCTATGAAAATAAAGATCTTTGTCTTATTTCCAATGCAATTGGTTTCATCCAAATCCAACGTCTGAGTAAGGAGTTATACTCGTTTTACTTCAGCCTCTCAAAACAGATTTTTAGGGTCAACTTCAAATGACCATAACTCCTTGTAAAGGACGAACAGGGTGGCCTACATTATATGAAATGAAATCCCTTTGAATTATCTTTCAAACGATACCAATTTCACCCAAATCCGATATCGGAGAAAAGAGTTATGGTTGATCTACTTTAGCTTATCAAAACAGTCCACCAAAGGACAGATTTGACATTATTTAAATTTTAAAGGCATTTTGGTCATTCCCTATTATATTATGGATGGGAATATGTGGATATATACATATATATGAGTTCAAAAACTCATTGTCATAATCAATCATTGAGAAAGAACAAACCCTAGCCAAATTTGACCTTTAAATTACTTTTGATTCAACCGTAGAAATTCCAAAGTAATCCGATAACTGCATTTGTCATCTCGAGAGCATCGAACGACACCTATTATTTGTGCAAACAAGATTGCATAATAAAGAGGTGAATTCTAAGGTATGAATATTGTTTGCGTTTGTTCTCTTCCATATGTATATGTGTGATAGAGGATTATATGTATTGGTTGTTATTGAAAGGTATTGAAAATAGAGTTATGGACTATTTTGCATGGTTTGGTTGTATTGAATTGTGGAAGTTAGCTATGGTAATTGAGTTATGGAAGGTGGATATGGTGATATACTATTGAATTGATGATTATTTATGTCTATGGCTCAATTTGGTTTAATGGATTGGTTAGAAGGATAAATGAATCCAAACTTGATATTGGAGGATATTGTATGAATATGCATGGCATGTGAAAGTAATCGGAGTATAAGAAGATTAAAGTAACACCGTTAATGGTGTAATTAAGGCTTACTACTCAACCACTAGTTTGGTGAATTCAAATAATTGAATTGTGACGTTTGGTTGCTAATACTAGATTGCTATATATGTTCATTGTAGATAAGTAATATGAAAAGATGGGAAGTCCATTTGGGACTAGTATTGAAGGTTGATAGTCTGGTATGTAATGAATACTCTATACCATATCTTTGGCATGAAAGTGAACAATTGTTCTATTAAGAAAGTTTCCAAAGTTATTCAATAACATGTGATCCATAATGATTTTGTATGATGTCCTACGTTACCAATGAACTTGTTTCCACCCTACAAGATGTCAAGACATTCCAATACTTACTTGTTTTCCAAATATTACATGTTTATTGCACTAATGAATGTCAGAAGGTATCCGTTTACTGAAACAAGATCCATGTGCTATTAATGACTCCAAAATGTTTTATTGATATACCAACAAGTTCCTACTTCATTGTTATGGTATTGATGACTCCAAAACACTTTATTGATGTGCCAATGAGTTTTTACTTCATTTTTATTGCATTGATGGTCTAATTATATGTCTCTTATTGATGTATCATTGTTTCAAAGTATCCAAAATGTGGTGGCGACCGAAATAACAATCTCAAAGATTAATTGAACTAAGTGATGGAAGTTCTCTCTTATCGGGAAGTATCCCGGGGCATAATCCTATCATGGGTTGATCTCTATTTATGTGTTTATGGGTGATCCCTCTTACTTATATATTTTCCTTGTGAAATTTAGGCAAGTGGAGGAGAAGAAGTCATCATCCCCGTAAGACACTCGAGCAGAATTAGAAGCCATGTCAATTTCTCCATGAAGATTCTGAAGTTGCGTCACTGCTGCATTGACAACTGAAGGAAAACTGCTCTTTTGCTTCTCAGCAAATCAGTTTTAGTAGGATTTTAACTGAAGTGATTCAAGTGTGATTTGTAGGATTTTAATGTTTTAATTAGTTTACTGATGTTATAATGTTGTTAGTGAAGCTTTCACAAGGAAAATATATAAGTAAGAGAATAGATTTGGCTATTCAAAAAGGATTGTTTATGTTCAAAGAAGATAGAATATACCAAGTTAAATACACTCACATGCTTGGCAGGAATCCTCTCATATGTAGTGAAACTTCCATATGTAGGTGAACCCATTGAGAACTCAGATGCAGCCAAGGATTCTCTCCTGTTACTCTTTCTAGGTTTCTTCTCAATGCTCTGAGCCTCATGATCCTCTAATTTGGGATATTTCTTGCTATGAGATGAACTTATTTGAAAGATGCTCATCTTAGAAGGACGTCCCACTCCTGCGACATCGACCTCTGTTGGCTAATTTTGAGAGAAATGGTTCTTTTTGACAACATGGTGTGTGGCAAATTTCTTACTTGAGACTGCTACTAGATGCAATGTCTTATCACTTCTTCTCTTCACGTAGAGAATTGTACTAGAAAGCAGACACAGTACAAGTGAGGAAATTCCCGGGATTTGATACTCTAGGGACAAACCATGGAGCCAGATGTTAAAAAATACAAAACTTACAATCATCATTACAATAACAACATTCTGTCCATCGTGTTAGGTTTTCGTGTAGATAGGAGTGTGAAGAAGAAGCATGGGTAGCAGCTCTCAGGCGATTCGCTATCCAGTTACAACAACCGGTGCCGGAAATAATGATGCTCTTAATAGAGTTATTGCTGACCTATGTACCAGAAGCAATCCTAAGGTTCTTCCGTTTCTTTCAACTTTTATTTTTTGGGAGTCGTTTGTTAGATTTTAAAGATCTGGAGTTCGAGCAGCTTAGGGAATCTTGATGTGACCTCTGTATTGTTATCTACTCTTTGTGTTCTTTTTTTGGGTGTTGTTAAATTGTTTGAATTGTTTTGTAAGTGGAAATGGAAATTTAGTGATTGATTTTGATTTTCTTAGGAATTGATGAAAATCAAAGAAGATTCTAAGGTTCTTGATTTTTTGTTGAATTTTTTAAGATCAGTAGTGGAGTTAGAACAGTTCAGGAGATTTTGATTTGTTGAGTTGGTGAATTGGTGAGGTAGTGGAACCAGACATTTATAGGACATAACTGACATAATTTTAGCTCAGGGTACATCTTGAGTTCTTTTCTTGATTTTCTGTCCTCAATTTTTTTGATTTTTTTCATTTCTTCTTTCAAGTTTTGTTTTTTTTGGAGTCATTTGCTGAATTTTGTACAGTAGTGGAGTTAGAACAGTTCAAGAAATCTTGATGTGAGCTCTTTATTCTTATTTAGTCTTCGTTCTGGAAATCTTGGTGTTGAATTGATGAGGGAGTAGAATCAGAAATTTAGTGCTTCATTTTGATTTTCTTAGGAATTGACGAAAAATAAAGGATGATTTTAGCTGATAGTATGTCTTGAGCTCTTTTCTTGATTTTTCCGTCCTCAGTTTCTCAAGAAGTGTTGGATGCTGTTATTTGAAACGTTGTATTTGTAAAAGATTGAAAATAGAAAGAAAGCAGAATGCTACAGTTTATTTTTGGGCACATTTATTTATTTTTTGATTTGTGTGGAATAAGACAGACCAACTTGTGGGATTACACGGAGTTTGTTGGCTAATCCATTTTGAAATCATGGCACTACATAGAAGTAACTGTTTGCTGTTTTGTATTCAAATCTTCTTCTATATGCCTCTTGCTAATTATGCTTATTTATTTTCCTTCTCCATGAATCAATAGAGATGGATAGGTCCTGATTTTAAATTTATATCAACCATCTTAGTGAACTTTTTGGTTTGAAAAATAATGTGAATACCAAGTTTTTTTTTGTTTTCTTTCACTTTTCCTGTTCCATTTTTCTACGGAAGGTTAGCAGAGCAGTCTTTTACACTGGCTGCTTGATATTGATACTGATGCGAGTTTCTGTCTTAATCATTTAATATTCTGTTTTGGTCAGTCTTGTTGTTTTTGTTGTTTTAGTTTGCATGCTCTCTATCTATGTCTCTTTCCATCCTTCACTATTCCCTCTTCTAAAATTATCTTTCAAAAACTTGAATTGCTTTTGAACCAAGCCAATTCTTATTTATTCTCTCTGGTAGGATGGGTATGCATTGACCTAGAGGTGGCTTGTAGAGGAAAAAGCTCGTGATCTTAGTGGAGAAGCTTTTGCTCGTTTCATGGATCATCTATATGAATGCATTGCTACATTTCTTGATAGTAATGAAGTTTTCTGAAAATCTAGGAGCATTGAGGGCTATTTATGAGCTAATAGATGTCACCATCAGCGAAAATGCATCAAAAGTGGCAAAATTCTCCAATTACATGCGCGCTGCCTTTGAAACAAAGCGCGATCCTGAAATCTTGGTCCTTGCTAGTAAAGTTCTTGGTCACCTAGCTAGATCTGGTGGTACAATGACTGCAGATGAAGTGGATCGTTAGGTGTGTAGTGTTTTGATGCTTCAGATACTTGATTGTCTAACATCAGGATCTCAACTATTTTGTATTTTCAGGTTAAAGTTGCACTAGAATCGCTTCGAGGTGAAAGAATTGAGTATCATCGCTTTGCTGCAGTCTTAATATTAAAGGTACAATTAGCATATTTCTTCATGATTTGTTGTATAAGCAAAAATTTTGAAGGTGGGTTTTGTTTATTTCATCTTTACATGATGGGGAAACTTTGAATTTGAAGTCTCTTTTTTTGGTTACTGTCTCTCCACCCTAGAAAATTATACTGTTCTCACCGCCATTCTACCAAATCTCCCTTTGCCTTTCTCCAACTTTTACACCCTCCGATTTGCCATTCTTATAGGAGGTACCTGAAGAGGATTCAACACTTTTTTCTCTCTTTCCAAACCGTGCATGAGACTTTCATCTCGCATGGCTTCTAAGTGATAAAAGAAAGAAGTGCTCCCAAAACTGAATACAAATATTAGCTATTTATTAAAATTGTATCCTTAAGGTTAACTAGTGTTTTTTTTCCTGTTATCACCGAATGAAGAGTAAAATAGTTCATACTATAGAAATGCGGTTGTCATTTTTATAATATTTTAATTAAATCCACCACTTAGCATATTGAATTCCAAATACGAGCTAAGTACTTGCTGATGATGTCCCTCTTTTAATCTCCTATCTTTAAATTTTAGGAAATGACAGAAAATGCTTTAATCGTCTTCAATGTTCATGTGTCGGAGTTTGTGGATGCTATTTGGGTTGCTCTGAGGGATCCAAAGTTAGCTGTTCGAGGAAAAGTTGTGAAGGCATTGAGTGTGTGCCTTTGTGTTATTGAAAAGCGTGAGACAAGGTGGCGTGTTCAGTGGTATGTCTATTTTTCTCTTCCCCCTTATCATTTTTCAGAAATACTAAATGATTGTTTTAGTGACATATTTATTGATCCAAGGAATCTACTCTTAAATTGGTGGTTTCGACAGGTATTATCGAATGTTTTAGGCTACCCAAGATGGATTGGGGAGAAATGCGCCTGTTCACAGTATACATGGATCCCTTCTCGCAGTCGGGGAGCTGCTATGGTTTGCTATCAAATTACATCCAATTATTTATTTCATTATAGGAAAATATTTTTGATTTTCTTGTGCTTTGTTAAATTGCTGTGATCTACTAAATGTTTGAGAAACTGGAGACTTAAAATCTCTAGTTATATCAGGGAGGACTTAAGATTTGGTCTACCTCAAGTTGAGGAATTTACATGTTTTGGGTGCAAATGTCTGCTACCTAATTTTTTCTTATATAAAGTAATTAAAATGAAGGGGCAAAAGGCGTCTATTACCTAATTGTTCTTATTAGCAATTAAATCTAGAATGCATTTATGATCTATAGATTGATTATGATCTCTCCGTGTGTGTGGGGTGGGGGTGGGGAGGGGTGGGGGTGGGGGGTTACCTGGCTTCAGTCATTTGTAAATGACATCTCTCGTATCAGTTTTTGTTAGTTGATGGTGTATATATTGACTAGATTCTCTGTTGATCTTAGATTATGTGGTCAGGTTTTATAAGTTATCATCTTGAAACTTGTTGCAGATTTCACTTGCAAGAACTTGAAGCTCTATAAGTGGAAAACAAATTACTGATTTCAAACTTGAAAAACTCATCTTCAAAACCTAACCAAAAAATTATTCTAATGTATAACCAAACAATGTTTCAAAAATATTTTTTGGGAAAAAGGGGAAAACTTTCTATGTTGAAAAGGTTTCTAGGATAGTTTTTGGTTTGTGATGGTGTGGTTTGTCTTCTTATGAGGTGATAGTAGGGGTGAAAGGTAGGTTCTTAGGTGATGGATGGCTGCATGAAGAGGGTGGTGGTCAAGTTACCTCTTCAAGCTATTTGAGGGCAATTTTTTCTTTTCTTTATTGCCATGTATGCAGTTATGCTAGTATGGTTCCATGACTACTTTAGTTTCACAAATTTATATGCGTTTGGTTTGTGTCTCCTTCACAAAGAATAATGTAATATCCTCAAGTCATATGTTATGGGAATTGGACCCAGGATTATCTATCTGCTTGTGATATGATAAATGATTGATAAGAGCAAATTTTTCATCAGATTGTGCAGGAACACAAGAGAGTTCATGATGTCAAGATACAGGGAAGTTGCTGAAATTGTTCTAAGATATATGGAGCACCGAGATCGCCTAGTTCGCCTCAGCATAACTTCTCTACTTCCTCGAATTGCCCATTTCCTGCATGATCAATTTGTGACTAATTATTTAATGGTTTGTGATATTTGATTTCATTTTAATGATTTAATTTGCTTTTACTAACTGTAGAATCTGGATGAATGAGATTTGCATCTTCAATGTTGACTACTGTGAACTCAAGTTTGTTGATTTTACTTCTACAGATATGCATGAATCATGAACTTCATGTCCTTAAAATACATGTAGAACATTCCAGTGGGTTCATCGCTTTTAGGGAGATGGCTGGTTCTCTGAATGGTGAACTCATTAACTATTTGCCGACAATATCCTCTCACTTGCGTGATACGATTATGCTATATATGTCATTACAGATGTACTTGTCTAACTTTACTATTTCCGGTCTTTCAATTGGAAAGCTATATTTTCTGTTCCCAATGTAAAAAAGAAGTTATAAATAAATGAAAGGTTCTCTCTGAGTTTGAGAAAAAATGTCATGAACGGGTTCTTTTGTGTGGTGTTTCTCAAGGGTAACATATGTATTTTCTATGTCACAGCATTCCACCTTTGGATTGTAGGTTCTTTCTATAACATGTAAATGCGCGAGCAATAATCGTGACAAGTGAAATATGTTTCTCTCAGATTGCTCCCCGTAGAGGCAGGCCCTTACTTGAGGCACTTGCATGTGTTGGAAATATTGCTAAAGCAATGGGACCAACCATGGAGCCTCATGTTCGTGGTCTCTTAGATTCTATGTTCTCTTCTGGGCTTTCCCTGACTCTGGTGGAAATGTTGGAGCAAATAACTGAAAGGTTCTCTCTGAATTTGTGTAGAACTTTCATGAATTAGTTCTTTTGTGTGGTGTTTCTCAAGGGTAACATATGTCTTTTCTGTGTCTCAGCATTCCACCTTTGTTGCCAACCATCCAGAATCGGCTGCTTGAATTTATCTCAACAATCCTTTCAAGATCTCATCATTCAATGCCAAGACAATCAGCTTCTGTGAGTCGAGGGAATATTGAAACGGTTACCCCCTAAGTACCAAAACTGAGTGGTTCTGCTCTAGTTCAACTTTGTTTGAGAACCTTTGCTCATTTTAATTTCAAGGTTTGTCATCTATATTTTTGTGCACTTCATTTCCCTTCTTGATAGTTTAGTTTGATACTGGATTTGTGGTTACAGGGCCACGATCTTCTTGAGTTTGCAAGGGAGTCTGTTGTTGTGTATTTAGAAGACGAGGAAGGAGCTACAAGGAAGGATGCTGCGTTGTGTTACTGCAAACTAGTTGCAAATTCTTTCTCGACGATCTCTTCTACCCAGTTTAGTTCTAGTAGAATCAATCGTGCTAGTGGAAAGCGACGTCATCGGGTTGTTGAAGAGGTTTACTTTTGAACTGTGTCTCTTGGTATTATTTATTTCACTGGTTTATCACTTCTTAATTATCTGATCATTCAAATTTGTGCCTTTAAACACCCTTGTCCTAATATCTGTATAAGGATGTACAATTCAGTTTTAGCCTTTTAGGAGTGGCTCGGTATTACAGTTTCTCTATCAATCTCTCAGGCGGTTTATCCCCTTTTCTTGAATAGGTTGCAGGTATCTCTCCTGGTGTACTGATTTTGGGATGCATTCCTAGACTCGGTCCCATGTTTAGCATATGTTACTTACTCCCTTCATCCCACAAGTTGGCCTACTTTCTTTTCATCGGTCGATTTAGTCCCAAGTTTGCACATGTTAATTACTTCCTCCATTCCAAAATCTCCAAAATTGCTTTCATTGGCAATTAGTATTTGTAGAGTATGTTCTAAATCATTTGATACCTTTGTCTCTTTCTTGAATCCATTACTAGATAAAGTATTTTCCAGTGTCATTTGCTTACATTCTTTTTCATAGTTTGTAACATATTTCTATTACCTTCCCAAAATCCAGAACAATCTTTTTTTTTGTCACGTATGATTTCTATTTACATTACACACTATACTTTGTCACGATTGAACTATAATGGAGGTTTAGTGTAACACCCCGTATTCAAGTACATGTATTGGCGTATTCAAGTACGTGTATTGGTCTTATTTATATGGAATTAATTTTTTTATTTTATTTATACCAGAGTTTTCCCGTCGATGGTTCCATACAAAGTTTATTGAATAATCTTTCCAAAGATATAAAGATTTCCAAAAAAAGAAAGTTTTCGGATATAATCGAGCACGTTCGAAACTATAAAACGGTGGCCGGGATATTTGAGAATAGTAAATGTGTAGGAAAATTTTCTGCACACAAACTACTGAGGCCAGCCAATTTTTTTGGGTCAACTTCGAACGATCATAAATCCCTTAATATAATGAATTGTAAGGTCTGAAACCTATGAAAATAAAGTTTTGAGTCTTCTTTCCAATGCAATTGGTTTCATCCAAATCCAACGTCGGAGTAAGGAGTTATACTCGTTTTACTTCAGCCTATCAAAATAGATTTTTAGGGTCAACTTCAAATGATAATAACTCCTTGTAAAGGACGAACTGGGTGGCCTAAATTATATGAAATGAAAGCCCTTTGGATTATCTTTCCAACGATACCAATTTTACCCAAATCCAATATCAGAGAAAAGAGTTATGGTCGATCTGCTTTAGCTTATCAAAACAGTCCACCAAAGGACAGATTTGACAATATTTAAATTTTAAAGGCATTTTGGTCATTCCCTATTATATTATGGACGGGAATATGTGGATATATACATGTATATGAGTTCAAAAACTCATTTTCATCATCAATCATTGAGAAAGAACAAACCCTAGCCAAATTTGACCTTTAAATTACTTTTGATTCAACCGTAGAAATTCCAAAGTAACACGATAACTGCGTAACGACACATATTATTTGTGAAAATAGGATTGCATAATCAAGAGGTGAATTCTAAGGTATGAATATTGTTTGCCTTTGTTCTCTTCCGTATGTATATGCGTGATAGAGGATTATATCTATTGGTTGTTATTGAAAGGTGATGAAAATAGGGTTATGGACTATTTTGCATGGTTTGGTTGTATTGAATTGTGGAAGGTGGATATGGTAATTGAGTTATGGAAGGTGGATATGGTTATATACTATTGAATTGATGATTAATTATGTCTATGAATCAATTTGATTTAATGGATTGGTTGGAAGGATAACTGAATCCAAACTTGATATTGGAGGATGTTGTATGAATATTCATGGCATGTGAATGTAATCGGAGTATAAGAAATTTAAAGTGACACCCTTTATGGTGTAATTAAGGCTTACTAGTTAACCAGTAATTTGGTGAATTCAAATAATTGAATTGTGACGTTTGATTGCTAATACTAGATTGCTATATATGTTCATTGTAGATAAGTAATCTGAAAAGACGGGAAGTCCATTTGGGAGTAGTATTGAAGGTTGATAGTCAGGTATGTAAAGCATACGCTATACCATATCTTTGGCATGGAAGTGAACAATTGTTCTATTAAGAAAGTTTCCAAAGTTATTCAATAACATGTGATCCATAATGATTTTGTATGACGTCCTACATTACCAATGAACTTGTTTCCACCCTACAAGATGTCAAGACATTCCAATACTTACTTGTTTTCCAAATCTTACATATTTATTGCACTAATGAATGTCAAAAGGTATCTGGTTACTCAAACAAGATCCATGTGCTATTAATGACTCCAAAACATTTCATTGATATGCCAATAAGTTCCTACTTCATTGTTATGGCATTGATGACTCCAAAACACTTTATTGATGTTCCAATGAGTTCTTACTTCATTTTTATTGCATTGATGGTCTATTTATATGTCTCATATTGATTTATCATTGTTTCAAAGTATCAAAAATGTGGTGGCATCCGAAATAACAATCTCAAAGATTAATTGAACTAAGTGAAGGAAGTTCTCTCTTATCGGGTGGTATCCCAGGGGCATAAACCTATCATGGGTCGATCCCTATTTATGTGTTTATGGGTGGTATCCCAGGGGCATAAGCCTATCATGGGTCGATCCCTATTTATGTGTTTATGGATGGTATCCCAGGGGCATAAGCCTATCATGGGTTGATCCCAGTTGATATGTACTGGAGGTAGCCTAATGGTCACAGTACAGTACAGTAATGATTACAAAGACGATGAGAACGAAGGTAAAGTGATTGAATAAATTCAATGTACAGGTTGTCAAAAGTTCTAGTAAGTATGGTCCACTCTTATTTCGATTTATTCACTTGTTTCTTATTTCTATTGAGCTCCTATATCATATGTGATTATCTACAGCTTTACATACTCAGTACATATTTCGTACTGACGTCCCCCACGGGGACCTGCATTTTATGTTGCAGGCACAGACACTTCAGCTCATACACCGCACAAGTAGGAGACAGGATATCCAGCTTCTTTTGGTGAGCTCCAGTTTGCTTCGGGGCTTTCCGTGTCATATCCAGTCAATTTTGGTATTGTATAGAATTTAGTTATATAGTTAAACTCTGTTTATTGTCTAGAGACTTTGTATAAATAATGTACAGTCAAGGTGGTGTTTTGTTAATAGACGTGATGGATCCGACGGCCAAGTATTGTATGTATATATATATATGTGTGCTCGAGCTTATATAGGTGATTATTTCCTTTTATATGCGACATTATGCTATCCGAATTTTGGGTTGTCATAGAGGTATGCATGGGAAGTATAAGGTTATGAGCTGGTTCTCCCGGGCCTTCTCGGTTACGGGTGCCAGTCCACCCCAATAGGATTTAAGGCGTGACAAAAGTGGTATCAAAGAATTTCATCCTTGTGAGTCTACAAAGTCGTATCTACGTAGACCTTGTTTATCGGTGTGTCGTGCCCCGCATCTATAAACAGGAGGCTATGGACATTTAGGAATTGTTTCTTTTCTTTATGTCTTAGATCGTGCGATAGAGCCTATATTGTATATGAATTCATAGTTGACCACTGAATTTGTTTGTTTCTCTTATTACAGTAATGATGTTGGTTACCAGAAGCAAGAATACCAGTAAGCAAGTAGATGTGGCTGCCGGAGAAGGGACTAGTAAGTCACCCACTATACCAGCTAATCAAAGTGAAGCTCCAGCTGAGCATGTATCAGAAACTTCTTCCACTTCGAAAGAAATAAGGGGGAGGAGAAGTATATCCCCAGAGCCACCTGTTAATGTTGTTGATCAAGATCTTAGAAATGCAGTGCAACTTTTAACTCATATAGTTGCTGGGCAAGCTCAAGGGCAAGCCATTCCTACCACGGGCCCTAGTGGTACAGATAGGGCACCTAGCATTCGAACACAGGATTTTCTTAAGATTGATCCTCCCACTTTTACTGGATCAGATCTTAACGAGGACCCACAGGACTTTATTGATCAAATTCAAAGGGCCTTAGATATTATGCATATAACGAGTAGAGAGACAATGGAGTTAGCGGCGTATAGATTTAAAGGGGAGGCTATATATTGGTTTGAGGACTGGAAAAGATCTAGGGGTATTGATGCACCCCTAGATACTTGGAAAGAGTTCAAAGAGGCATTTCTTGATCATTATTTTCCATTCGAGATTCATCAGGCCCGTGCAGATCAACTTTTAAATCTTTGTCAGGGGAATATAAGTGTGAGAGAGTATAGTCTCTATTTTAATTCCTTGTCGAGATATGCTCCTAATGTTATAGCTACTATGGATGACAGAGTTCATCAATATGTGGATAGGCTAGATCCACATCTGGTTAGAGATTGTACTATTGCCGCTTTGAACAAAGATATGGACATAGCGAGGATCTAAGATTTTGCACAGAAAATGAAAGATCAGAGGCAGAGGAGAAGAACACAGGAATCAGAAAGAGGATATTCCAAGAGGGCCAGATCTACAGGGTAGTTCATGGCATCCCAAGGAGGGTTCAGACCACAGTTTTCTGCTAGACCACCTAGGTCATTATCTTCTTATTCTGCAGCTAGTGCCCCACCACAGTTCCAAGGGTCCAGAGGAAATTAATTTGGGCATAAAAGTGAGAGTTAGAGTTTGCGGACAGTAGGATACCAAGGGCAAGGGAATATGAGCCAATCGAGACCTCCTCGAGAGCCATGCAATAAATGTGTAAGGTATCATTTGGGCGCATGTTGAATGGGGACCAATGTTTGCTTTTGGTACGGTATATCGGGGCATGTGATGAGAGAATGCCCACGAAGGGGCATAGGGGTTATGGCATGACCTACGGGGTCATTTGTTGCATCATCATCATCAATGCCTTATTCAAGAAGGGTGCACAACCAATGGGTCATGTTAGAGGTGATAGAGGAGCCACGAGTTCTAGCGGGGCTCAAAATCGTACGTATGCTCTAGAAGATCGACAGAATTTAGAGGCTTCCCTAGATGTGGTTACGGGTACGTTGTCTATCTTTTCATTCGATTTATATGCCTTAATTGATCCCGGTTCTACATTATCTTATGTTACTCCATTGATTGCTGGAAAGTTTGAAAGAATACTCGAACTGTTAGTTAATCCATTTGAAGTGTCCACACCGGTTGGGGAATCTTTTATAGCTAGAAGGGTTTACCGAAATCGCATAGTAACTATTTGTGGTCGTGATACGATGGTTGATCTTGTGGAGTTAGAAATGGTTGATTTTGATGTTATAATGGGTATGGACTGGATGGCATCTTGTTATTCCACAATTGATTGCTATCAAACTATTCATCTTTAATTCAAAATTCAACTTTTATCTAACGAAAAAAAAAGCAATTATCAAGAAGAGGAAGCTGCAATGGTTGTTGCTAAACAAATTGTTGAGGACATATCTGAGGCAAAAATGAAATCAAAATATAGATCTCCAACAATATTGAGGTTTTTATCTCTGATGTTGGTACTTATGATTACTTTCTTATAATTCTCAGTAACTGATTCTCCTATACTTGCTACCCCTGGGTCTATTATAGAATTAAGATTCTCTAATGTCAGTATTCCATCACATATTTCGGTCTTGTCTTTTTCAGTTTTACCTAAGGCTAATAGTTACTTTAAGCCATTCTCGGGTGAAGCGGTTTCTTATTTCTCAAAGTTGATTAATGACCTTGGTAGAATAGTTTATGCGCATCCGATTAAATTCATGAACTTGACTGCTCTAGAAGAGAGTAGCAATATATATCACGGATATTTGAAAGGCAGTACTGGTAGTGAGGAATTGGATAAAAAGTGGATAAAAAGTTTGAACCAATTGAGTTCCTACACCAACTAAGTAGTAAAACATTAAAATCCTACAAATCACACTTGAATCACTTCAGTTAAAATCCTACTAAGACTGATTTGCTGAGACGCAGAAGAGCAATTTTCCTTCAGTTGTCAATGCAGCAGTGAGGCGACTTCAGTATCTTCATGGAGAAATTGACGTGGCTTCTAATTCTGCTCGAGCGTCTTACGGGGATGATGACTTCTTCTCCTCCACTTACCTAAATTTTAGAAGGAAAATATATAAGTAAGAGAATAGATTTGGCTATTCAAAAAGGATTGTTTATGTTCAAAGAAGATAGAATATACCAAGTTAAATACACTCACATGCTTGGTAGGAATCCTTTCATATATAGTGAAACTTCCATATGAAGGTGAACCCATTGAGAACTCAGATGCAACCAACGATTCTCTCCTGTTACTCTTTCTAGGTTTCTTCTTAATGCTCTGAGCCTCATCATCCTCTAATTTGGGATATTTCTTGCTCTGAGATGAACTTATTTGAAAGATGCTCATCTCAGATGGACGACTTGCTCCTGCGACATCGACCTCTGTTGTGTAATTTTGAGAGGAATGCTTCTCTTTGACAACATGGTGTGTGGCAAATTTCTTACTTGAGACTGCTACTGGATGCAAAGTCTTATCTCTTCTTCTCTTCATGTAGAGAACTGTACCAGCAAGCAGACTCAGTACAAGTGAGGAAATTCCCAGGATCTGATACTGTAGGGACCAACCATGGAGCCTCATGTTAAAAAATACAAAAATTACAATCATTATTACAATAACAACGTTCTGTCCATCGTGTTAGGTTTTTGTGTAGATAGGAGTTTGAAGAAGAAGCATGGGTAGCAGCTCTCAGACGATCCGCTATCCAGTTGGAACAACCGGTGTCGAAAATATTGATGCTTTTAATAGAGTTCTTGCTGACCTATGTACCAGAAGCAATCCTAAGGTTCTTCCGTTTCTTTCAACTTTTATTTTTTGGGAGTTGTTTGTTTGATTTTAAAGATTTGGAGTTCGAGTAGCTTAGGGAATCTTGATGTGACCTCTGTATTATTATCTATTCTTTGTGTTCTTTTTTTTTTGGGTGTTGTTACATTTGTTGAATTATTGAGTAAGTGGAAATAGAAATTTAGTGATTGATTTTGATTTTCTTAGGAATTGATGAAAATCAAAGAAGATTCTAAGGTTCTGGATTTTTTGTTGAATTTTTTAAGATCAGTAGTGGAGTTAGAACAGTTCAGGAGATTTTGATTTGTTGAGTTGGTGAATTAGTGAGGTAGTGGAACCAGACTTTTGTAGGACATAAGACTGACATGATTTTAGATCAGGGTACATCTTGAGTTCTTTTCTTGATTTTCCGTTATTAATTTTTTTGATTTTTTTTCATTTCTTATTTGAAGTTTTTTTTTTGGAGTTATTTGCTAAATTTTGTATAGTAGTGGAGTTAGAACAGTTCAAGAAATCTTGATGTGAGATCTTTATTCTTCTTTAGTCTTCGTTCTGGAAATCTTGGTGTTGAATTGATGAGGGAGTAGAATCAGAAATTTAGTGCTTCATTTTGATTTTCTTAGGAATTGACGAAAAACTAAGGAAGATTTTAGCTGACAGTATGTCTTGAGCTCTTTTCTTGATTTTTCCGTCCTTAGTTTCTCAAGAAGTGTTGGATGCTGTTATTTGAAACCTTGTATTTGTAAAAGATTGAAAATAGAAAAAAAGCAGAATGCTACAGTTTATTTTTGGGCACATTTATTTATTTTTTGATTTGTGTGGAATAAGACAGACCAACTTGTGGGATTACACGGAGTTTGTTGGCTAATCCATTTTGAAATCATGGCACTACATAGAAGTAACTGTTTGCTGTTTTGTATTCAAATCTTCTCCTATATGCCTCTTGCTAATTATGCTTATTTATTTTCCTTCTCCATGAATCAATAGAGATGGATAGGTCCTGATTTTAAATTTATATCAACCATCTTAGTGAACTTTTTGGTTTGAAAAATAATATGAATACCAATTTTGTTTTTTTTTTGTTTTCTTTCACTTTTCCTGTTCCATTTTTCTACCGAAGGTTAGCAGAGCAGTCTTTTGCACTGGCTGCTTGATATTGATACTGATGTGAGTTTCTGTCTTAATCATTTAATATTCTATTTTGGTCAGTCTTGCTGTTTTTGTTGTTTGAGTTTGCATGCTCTTTATCTATGCCTGTTTCCATCCTTCCCAATTCCTTCTTCTAAAATTATCTTTCAAAAACTTGAATTGCTTTTGAACCAAGCCAATTCTTATTTATTCTCTCTGGTAGGATGGGGCTGCATTGACCTTGAGGCGGCTTGTAGAGGAAAAAGCTCGTGATCTTAGTGGAGAAGCTTTTGCTCGTTTCATGGATCATATATATGAATGCATTACTACATTTCTTGATAATAATGAAGTTTCTAAAAATCTGGTTGCATTGAGGGCTATTTATGAGCTAATAGATGTCACCATCAATGAAAATGCATCAAAAGTGGCAAAATTCTACAATTACATGCGCACTACCTTTGAAACAAAGCGTGATCCTGAAATCTTGGTCCTTGCTAGTAAAGTTCTTGGTCAGCTAGCTAGATCTGGTGGTGCAATGACTGCAGATGAAGTGGAATGTCAGGTGTGTAGTGTTTTGATTCTTTAGATACTTGATTGTCTGACATCAGGATCTCAACTTTTTTGTATTTTTAGGTTAAAGTTGCACTAGAATGGCTTCATGGTGAAAGAATTGAGTATCGTCGCTTTGCTGCAGTCTTAATATTAAAGGTACAATTAGCATATTTCTTCATGATTTGTTGTATAAGCAAAAATTTTGAAGCTGGGTTTTGTTTCTTTCATCTTTACATGATGGGGAAACTTTGAATTTGAAGTCTCTTTTTTTTTGGTTACTGTCTCTCCATGCTAGAAAATTCTACTATTCTCACCGCCATTCTACCAAATCTCCCTTTTCCTTTCTCCAACTTTTACACCCTCCGATTTGCCATTGTTATAGAAGGTACCTAAAGAGGATTCCTCACTTTTCTCTCTCTTTCAAAACCGTGCATGAGACTTTCATCTCGCATGGCTTCTAAGTGATAAAAGAAAGAAGTGTTCCCAAAATTGAATACAAATATTAGCTATTTATTAAAATTGTATCCTAAAGGTTAACTAGAGTTTTTTTTCCTGTTATCACTGAATGGAGAGTGAAATAGTTCATACTATAGAAATATGGTTGTCATTCTTATAATATTTTAAATAAATCCACTACATAGCATATTGAATTCCAGATACGAGCTAAGTACTTGCTGATGATGTCCCTGTTTCAATCTCCTATCTTTAAATTTTAGGAAATGGCTGAAAATGCTTCAACCGTCTTCAATGTTCACGTGCCGGAGTTTGTGGATGCTATTTGGGTTGCTCTGAGGGATCCAACTTGGCTGTTCGATGAAAAACTATTGAGGCATTGCGTGTGTGCCTTCGTATTATTGAAAAGCATGAGACAAGGTGGTGTGTTCAGTGGTATGTCTATTTTTCTCTTCCCCCTTATCATTTTTCAGAACTACTAAAAGATTGTTTCGGTGGCATATTTATTGATCCAAGGAATCTACTCTTAAATTGGTGGTTCCGACAGGTATTATCGAATATTTGAGGCTACCCAAGATTGATTAGGGAGAAATGGGCCTGTTCACAGTATACATGGATCCCTTCTCGTAGTCGGGGAGCTGCTAAGGTTTGCTATCAAATTACATCCAATTATTTATTTCATTATAGAAAAATATTTTTGATTTTCTTATGCTTTATTAAATTGCTGTGATCTGCTAAATGTTTGAGAAACTGGAGACTTAAAATCTCTAGTTATATCGGGGAGGACTTAAGAGTTGGTCTACCTCAAGTCTGAGGAATCTACATGTTTTGGGTGCAAATGTCTGCTACCTAATTGTTTCTTATATAAAGTAATTATAATGAAGGGGCAAAAGGCGTCTATTACCTAATTGTTCTTATTAGCAATTGAATTTAAAATGTATTTATGATTTATAGATTGATTATGATTTCAACGTGTGTGTGGGATGGGGGTGGGGTGGGGTGCGGGTGAGGGTTACCTGGCTTCAGTCATTTGTAAATGACATCTCTCGTATCAGTTTTTGTTAGTTGATGGTGTATATACTGGATCCTCTATTGATCTTAGATTATGTGGTCAGGTTTTATAAGATATCGTCTTGAAACTTGTTGCAGATTTCACTTGCAAGAAGTTGAAGCTCTATAATTGGAAAAAAATTACTGATTTCAAACTTGAAAAGGTCATCTTCAAAACCTAACCAAAAAATTATTCCAATGTATAACCAAACAATGTTTCAAAAATATTTTTTGGAAAAAAAGGGAAAACTTCCTATGTTGAAAGGGTTTCTAGGATAGTTGTTGGTTTGTGATGGTGTGGTTTGTCTTCTTATGAGGTGGTAGTGGGGGTGAAAGGTAGGTTCTTCGGTGATGGATGGCTGTATGAAGAGGGTGGTGGTCAAGTTACCTCTTCAAGCTATTTGAGGGCAATTTTTTTCTTTTCTGTATTTCCATGTATACAGTTATTCTAGTATGGTTCCATGACTACTTTGGTTTCACGGATTTATATGCTTTTGGTTTGTGTCTCCTTCACAAAGAATAATGTAATATCCTCAAGTCATATGTTATGGGAATTGGACCCAGGATTATCTATTGCTTGTGATATGATAAATGATTGATAAGAGCAAATTTATCATCAGAATGTGCAGGAACACAGGAGAATTCATGATGTCAAGATACAGGGAAGTTGCTAAAATTGTTCTAAGATATATAGAGCACCGAGATCGCCTAGTTCGCCTCAGCATAACTTCTCTACTTCCTCGAATTGCCCATTTCCTGCATGATCAATTTGTGACTAATTATTTAATGGTTTGTGATATTTGATTTCATTTTAAGGATTTAATCTGCTTTTACTAACTGTAGAATCTGGATGAATAAGATTTGCATCTTCAATGTTAAGTACTGTGAACTCAAGTTTGTTGATTTTACTTCTAGAGATATGCATGAATCATATACTTCATGTCCTTAAAATACGTGTAGAACGTGCCAGTGGGTTCATTGCTCTTAGGGAGATGGCTGGTGCTCTGAATGGTGAACTCATTAACTATTTGCCGACAATATCCTCTAACTTGAGTGATGCAGTTATGCTATATATGTCATTACAGATGTACTTGTCTAACTGTACTATTTCTGATCTTTCAATTGGAAAGTTATTATTTCTGTTCCCAATGTAAAAAGAAGTTATAAATAAATGAAAGGTTCTCTCTAAGTTTGAGCAAAAATGTCATGAACGGGTTCTTTTGTGTGGTGTTGCTCAAGGGTAACATATGTATTTTTTGTGTCACAGCATTCCACCTTTGGATTGTAGGTTCTTTCTATAACATGTAAATGCGCGAGCAATAATCGTGACAGGTGAAATATGTTTCTCTCAGATTGCTCCCCGTAAAGGCAGGCCCTCACTTGAGGCGCTAGCATGTGTTGGAAATATTGCTAAAGCAATGGGACCAACCATGGAGCCTCATGTTCGTGGTCTCTTAGATTCTATGTTTTCTTCTGGGCTTTCCCTGACTCTGGTGGAAGCGTTGGAGCAAATAACTGAAAGGCTCTCTCTGAGTTTGCGTAGAACTTTCATGAATTAGTTCTTTTGTGTGGTGTTGCTCAAGGGTAACATATGTCTTTTCTGTGTCTCAGCATTCCACCTTTGTTGCCAACCATCCAAAATCAGCTGCTTGAATTTATCTCAACAATCCTTTCAAGATCTCATCATTCAATGCCAAGACAATCAGCTTCTGTGAGTCGAAGGCATATTACAACGGTTACCCCCAAGTACCAGAACTGAGTTGTTCTACGCTAGTTTAACTTGCTTTGAGAACCCTTGCTCATTTTAATTTCAAGGTTTGTCATCTATATTTCTGTGCACTTCATTTCCCTTCTTGATAGTTTAGTTTGATACTGGATTTGTGGTTACAGGGCCAGATCTTCTTGAGTTTGCAAGGGAGTCTGTTGTTGTGTATTTAAAAGACGAGGACGAAGCTACAAGGAAGGATGTTGCGCTGTGTTTCTGCAAACTAGTAGCAAATTCTTTCTCGACGATCTCTTCTACCCAATTTAGTCCTAGTAGAATCAATTGTTCTAGTGGAAAGTGACGTCATCGGGTTGTTGAAGAGGTTTACTTTTGAACTGTGTCTCTTGGTATTATTTATTTCACTGGTTTATCACTTCTTAATTATCTGATCATTCAAATAGGTACCTTTAAAAACACCCTTGTCCTAATATCTGTATAAGGATGTACGATTCAGTTTTAGCCTTTTAGGAGTGGGTCGGTATTACAGTTTCTCTATCAACCTCTCAGACGGTTTATCCCTTGTTCTTGAATAGGTTGCAAGTATCTCTCTTGGTGTACTGATTTTGGGATGCATGCCTGGACTGGGTCCCAAGTTTAGCATATGTTACTTACTCCCTTCATCCCACAAGTTGGCCTACTTTATTTTCATTGGTCGATTTAGTCCCACTTTTGCACATGTTAATTACTTCCTCCATTCCAAAATCTCTTAAATTGCTTTCATTGGCAATTAGTATTTGTAGAGTATGTTGTAAATCATTTGATACCTTTATCTCTTTCTTGAACCCATTACTCGATAAAGTATTTTTCAGTGTCATTTGTTTATATTCTTTTTCATAAGTTGTAACATATTTCTATTACCTTCCCAAAATCCAAAACAATCTTTTTTTTTGTCACGTATGATTTCTATTTACATTACACACTATACTTTGTCACAACTGAACTATAATGGAGGTTTAGGCAAGGGGAAATTGATGTTTATCTGGTGGTACTCTTTCTTTTTTGTTCTTGGTGCTTTTGTACTAAACTGGTCTGGTGATGTAAAAAGGATCTTCAAAGGTTGGATTTTAAGCAAAGAAAAAGAAACTAGATAGCTTTGTGCATCAGATATGAAGGCTTTTCTCTCTGAATAGCATAGAGGGTTGGATTAGTTCGCACCATCATTTGTATTTTATAGTTCGCACTTGTATTTGTATTTGTTAGTTCGCACCATCATTTGTATTTTATATAATTCGCACTTGTATTTTAAAGAACTGTTTTATATTTGTATTTTATATTTGATTGTATATTATATCGGATTATATTTGTATTGTGATTTTATTGTATTTGTATATTTATATTATATTTGGATTTTTATTTGTATTCTATTTTCATCGATGTCTTTTTATTTTTAAAGAATTATTTTGTATTTGTAAGTTGATTGCATATTGTATTTAGCCATTTTATCATTTGTATTTGTATACAAACAAGTAAATGCATTAATTGTATTTTCTTGATTCTAAAATATATAAATATGCAATGTATCATTTGATACAAATGTACCGTTTTGTATTTGTATGTCAAAATTATTATTCGTATTTTTAAATAAATAAATATCATTTGATACAAATACAATTACAAACAAATGAAACCAACAATTTTAAAAATACAAATACATATTTTATTTTCATAAAATTTGAATTTTATTTATTTGCATTAATAAACATATCTCGTATAAATAAATACAAACAAATATTCGTAAAAAGACAATCAATTGTTCCTTTTCAATAATTAAAAAATACAAATGATAGTTCACACTTGTATCTATATGTTATAGTTCGCATTTGTATTTGTATTTTATAGTTACCACTTGTATTTATATGTTATAATTCGTCTCTCTATTTATATTTTATAGTTCGCAGTTGTATTTATGTTTACTAGTTCGCACAAATGAAAAGAATGAAAAAAAAAGAAGAAAAAAAAAAGGAGAGTAATAGAAAATAAAGAAAAAAAACAAAAGGAAAAAAATAGAAGGAGAAAAAATAACAAGAAAAAGAAGAAAAAGAAAAGAAAAAAAGACAACAAAAAAAAATTGAAAAAGAAAGAAGAAAGAGAAAACAAAAAAGGAAAAGAAAAAATGAAGAAAAAACAGAAAAAAGAAAAAAAAGTAATAGATAATAGTGAGAAAAAAAAGGAGAAAAAAACAAAAGAAAACCAAAAAACTCAAAAAAGAAAAGAAAGAGAAAAAGAAAAAAGGGGGAAAAAAAAAGAAGGAAAAAAAAGGAAAGACAAAATTAAAAAAAGACAACAAAAAAGAAAAAATTGAAAAAATAAAGAAGAAAGAGAAAACAAAAAAAAAGAAGGAAAAGAAAAATTGTAGAAAAAATATTTAAAAAAAAGAGTAATAGAAAATAGAGGAAAAACAAAAAAGGAGAAAAAATACAAATAAAAAAAATACAAAATTAAAAAAATGAAAAAATTGGAAAAAGAAAAGAAAGAGAAAACGAAAAAAAAAAGAAGGAAAAAACTGAAAAAGAAAAGATAAGTAATAGAAAATAGAGAGAAAAAATTAATGGAAGAGACTATGAATTGTAATTATGAAAAAATTATTGGGTAAGAAAAGGTTATGAATTGTAATTAATTGAAACTAGGCTAAATAAGGTAATTAGGAGTCAATATTGACTAAGTTGTGTAATTATCCCAATTTTTTTTCTCATTTATATATATATATTTATCTTCTCATTTTACTGCATTCTTTTGTATCTTCTTTTGGGATCTCATCTCCAAAAATCTTGGCCATAATTCACAATGGACAAGGATTATGAAATCTGAATTAGAAATTTTATAAAAAAAAATTTGTTTCCTTTCTTAGTTTTCTATCTTCTCTTATTTCATTTTTCTTTTTTTCATTTTAAACATTATTCATTTTTTCATTCTCCTCAAAAACAATCTTTACCTTCTCAATAACCTCTTTAAATTGCCACCTACTATTTTTACTTCATCTTCTATTTATAGTTTTTTAATTTCTATATAGATAAGAGTTAAAGAATTAATAAAAATATATATTAATCAAATCACACTTCTACTTAATTATCCATTAAAAGTTATGCAAAATCTGTACATGTCAATTATTTTGAGATGGAAAAAATATATAATTAGAGAACATAAATATTTTAATTTAAATATTTGCACTTATAAAATATCATGATTTTTTACAGTTTAATATTTATTTATACTGAATTTTATCTTTTAAATACCAACAATTATTACTATTGATACTTACCTTATGTAACTACTATGCATAATGCATGATATGATAAATATCATTAAATATCATAATTTTTTATAATTTAATATTTATTTATCAATAATTATTACTATTGATTCTTACCTTTTTAATAGCAATAGGTACTACATTGATTACTACAATTTCCTTAAAAAAACGTAAGATAAAAGATTTTTTAGGAAAAGATGTTTTTTATGCAATAATTTAAATTCTAATATAAAGAATGATTCCAAAAATCTAAAACTGAAATATTTGAGATAAATAATTTTCCTAATTTAAGAATGCAAGATTAAAAAAATAAATTGAAAATCAATAAAATTTTAAAAAATGTATGAAGAATGCTTATTAATAGAACATAAATCTTAACCATGTGAACGTAAATGATGAATACAAAGTAAAAATTATTCATATTCTTTTATTTATTTTTCTCATTTTTTGCCCATTTTCATTATTTCATTTGTCTTAATTTTTGTCAAAAATTTATAAAATTTTCATTTTTACTCCAAAATAGTAATGACCATCAATACTTACTTTAATGATTTTCCTTCATAAATAAAGAATATCAAAAGTTGTAATGGTAATAGTAAGTAAATATTAAAAGATAAATGTCCTTTATTAATTAGTTTAATTGTCCAATTAATTAAATAATAGTGAGAAAAATTCAAAAAAAACAGAAAAAGATAAATACTTTTTCATTGAGGCATGTCACATCAGCAACCTACAATGTCTCCTTTATATATGTATATATAGATTTGAAAATATGTTAAAAGTGTCACTACAATGAACTGTTTTAGAAGTAGAAAAGGTTTTTCTATTTTTAAAAGAAAAATAGTGAACAGAATTAAGACATTATTTTCACTACAATGAACTATTTTAGAAGTAGAAAAGGGTTTTCTAAAGATAGTGAGAGATTTTAAATTTTTAAATTTTTAGAATAATTGGTAAAAGATTTTTAGATAACTCCAGATGTTAACTAAAGTTTTTTTTTTATATAACTATGTCTATTCGTAAAAAAGAACATCCAGGCTTACGTTTTAGTGATGGAATTCATAGTTATTATTGTTAGATCTTGAATTTCAAGAAGGACAAAAAATATCCCTTAAAAATGTAGTAGATTATTTTTCTTAAATATGATTTACAATCTTAGTCACATGATAGAAAATACATCATTTTCACCCCAAACTATATCCGAAAAGTCGAAGGCACACATAAACTATACTAGTGACCTATTACACACCTAAACTATAAAAAAAGTGAAACTATTTACACTCTGTCAGGCTACCACCACTTGAATGTGGTGTAGTGTTTTACACGCGCTGCCACGTCAGCAACATGTCAGTAAAAAGTATCATTTTCTTATAGTTAAGGTGTGTAATAGGTCACTTATATAGTTTAGGTGTGGATTCGACTTTTCGACTATACTTTGGGGTGGAAACGATTCCTTTTCCCTTAATGTTTTTAGCCGTTTACTTTTTTTATTTAATAGGCTGGACGCGCCTAAAATAAGTGTAACACACACACCTTAGAATGGGGATCACGGGGAGGTAATAATATCACTTTTATATAGTTAAGGTGTGTAATAGGTCACTTATATAATTTATGTGTGGCTTAGACTTTTCTTGTATAGTATGGGGTGGAAATGATGTCTTTTCCCTTTACTTATTGATGATTGATGAGAGTGCAATAGTCAATGGTACCATATAAAAAATTATGTATTTAAGTGAGAAAAGATAGAGACGTTTGTTTCTTATTATCCATCAAGTTTTGAGCCTCGTGAAATTTACTTTCGAGATTTTTTAGTTTATAAAAGAGACACAAAAGCTTAATTTTGATGCACAAGTCAATAGAATAGAAAATGAAGAAAAGAGACATCTAACACAGAAGAATTGAATTAAATTAGAACATGAAATCATGAAAAACAAGATTATACATAAAGGAAGATAAACTAGATCTGATGAGAAGGCAAATATATTACTACTTGATATTGAGAGAAGTCTTATCATTATTTGGCTTGGGCTTACTTTTTAGTGGTAGAATATTTTTCGACAATATCCATAATTATTATTATTAGACTATGAATGTTAAGAAGGGCCAATCCCACTTATAAATGTAATAGATCATTCTTAGTAAATAAGATTTACAATCATGAATGTTATATTATTTTGATCTAGTGATAAGACCGCAATGTTTAATATGTAACCACATGGCAGAATATGAAGCAGTAGCATGTGCAAAAAAAATATTTAAGTGAGAAAAGATAAAGACGTTAGCTTACTATTCATCGAATTTCAAACCTCGCAGCATTTACTTTCGAGATTTCTTAATCAAGAAAATGAAATAAAAGAACTTGAATTTTGATGAACAATGCAAAACAAGAATAGCGAAATCATTGAACTTGATGTAAAGGCATGTTTGAGTTGCAACTATTCTAATTTCAAATTCTTGATGTTGTGACCTTATTAAATAAGTTGTTTGTAATAGTTTAATAGATAAAAGTTCACATACTAAGTACATGATGATATTAATATGATAGTGTAATGATATTTTTGTACCAACCTTAGTACATGTTACTTATTCCTTCGATCTATTTTATTTATCTAGTATTGACTTAACACAACAAGAAATAAAATGACCATTTTATTATATTATTACTTGAATATAATAGCATTTATACTTTGAAAAATAACTATAGTTAATTTAACAAACTCAAATTAGAAATTATTGATAAATTATCTCTTGATTTTTAAATTAGACAAACAAAAAAGAATACATATTGCTACTACATCCGATAAATAAAAGTGCACAGACCAAAAGGAAGTATCATTTACTTTAGATATCTAATTAATTGCAATAACATATATTAGTAATTGCTATGATTGAGTAAATATTTTTTACCCCATATATAACATTTTTTGGTAATACCCCATATATAACTTATTTTGTCCGTTCTATTTCTTCACATTTTTTTAGCCTGAATTGAATCAAACTATTCATCTTTAATTCAAAATTTCACTTTTATCTAATGAAAAAAATAAGCAATTATCAAGAAGAGGAACCTGCAATGCCTGTTGCTAAGCAAATTGATGAACTCGCACTACCTGTTGCTGAGGACATATCTGAGGCAAAAATGAAATCAAAATCAAGATCTTCAACAATATTGAGGTTCTTATCTCTTATGTTGGTACTTATGATTGCTTTCTTATCATTCTCAGTAACTGATTCTCCTATACTTGCTACCCCTGGGTCTATTATAGACTTAAGATTCTCTAGTGTCAGTATTCCATCACATATTCCGGTCTTGGCTTTTCCAGTCTTATAAGGCTTATAGTTACTTTAAGAAATTCTCGAGTGAAGTGGTTTCTTATTTCTCAAAGTTGATTAATGACCTTGGTAGAATAGATGATGTGCATCCGATTAAATTCATGAACTTGACTGCTCTAGAAAAGAGTAGCAATATATATCATGGATATTTGAAAGGCAGTACTGGTAGTGAGGAATTGGATCGAAAGTGGATAAAAATTTTGAACCAATTGAGTTAGAAGAGGATGAAGAATCTGAAATCGAGCCAGATGAGGAAGAATTTCAAATGGATGTTGATTTAGATAATGGTGGGGAAGTTGAAATTGAAGGAGTGGATGTGGTGGAGATTGAAAAAGTTTTCGTTGTCCCAGCTGAGGGGAATGAATCTGATAGTTTAGAAAGCGATTTGGACCAAGGGCTTACAACTTCAAATGTTGAGGTTGAGTTGGCTGAATCCCAATCTTTCATTGCTGATAATGCACTTGAGTTGATGATTGACAATCATGAAATCATGGTGAAAGAAATTTCTGCTGTTGAAGAAGCCCAACCTTTGGAAATGATAGAGTCTCCAATAAGACAAGATGAAGATAATGTTGGTGTATATCAGATCCTGGGAATTTCCTCACTTGTACTGACTCTGCTTGCTGGTACAGTTCTCTACGTGAAGAAAAGAAGTGATAAGACTTTGCATCTAGTAGTAGTCTCAAGTAAGAAATTTACCACACACCATGTTGTCAAAGAGAAGCATTCCTCTCAAAATTGGCCAACAGAGGTCGATGTCGCAGGAGCGAGACGTCCGTCTGAGATGAGCATCTTTCAAATAAGTTCATCTCATAGCAAGAAATTGCCCAAATTAGAGGATGATGAGGCTCAGAGCATTGAAAAGAAACCTAGAAAGAGTAACAGGAGAGAATCCTTGGTTGCATCTAAGTTCTCAATGGGTTCACCTTCATATGGAAGTTTCACTACATATGAGAGGATTCCTGCCAAGCATGTGAGTATATTTAACTTGGTATATTCTATCTTCTCTGAACATAAACAATCCTTTTTGAATAGCCAAATCTATTCTCTTACTTATATATTTTCCTTGTGAAATTTAGGTAAGTGGAGGAGAAGAAGTCATCACCCACGTAAGACGCTCGAGCAGAATTAGAAGCCATGTCAATTTCTCCATGAATATTCTGAAGTCGCGTCACTGCTACATTGACAACTGAAGGAAAATTTCTCTTTTGCTTCTCAGCAAATCAGTCTTAGTAGGATTTTAACTGAAGTGATTCAAGTGTGATTTGTATGATTTTAATGTTTTAATTAGTTTGTTGATGTTATAATGTTGTTAGTGAAACTTTCTGCATGTTGCCTCTGTTTGTTGAAGTTTCGTTTATTAGTTGAGGATTTCATGTGGCTTGTGTATAGTACTTTGTTTGACCCTTGCTTCTATGAACTTTTGCATGATCTGATTGTTGGCTTCATTTCTACTCAATTTTTTGATGAACTTTTCATAGTACAACGTAGTTTAAGAAATTTGATTCGTAACTTATTTGTCCCCACCTTAAAAGTTAAACAAATGTAACCCTTAACACTTTTGATTAAATCATACTCTCGAATGTAGAACTTCTAACCATTTCTTCTAACTAGATATTTTATTATATTGTGATATTAGAACTTACCTCGAATACTTGTATGGCCAATGACACTATTTCTGAGTTTATGTGAACTAAGACTTTTATGACCATTTTCATTAGTACTTCTAGCCATCTTCGATAAGAGTCTCTGATTAAGTTGAGCAAATGTGTGAGCTTTCAATGACAAACTGGAGTAAGGAAACTCAAAAAATAACTTTTAACACAAGTACATGGAGTGACTCAACTTTAGCTGGATGTTATGTTTGATAGGTGGAGCCATAAAGGTACATGTATCTAATTCTAACAAACGGCAGTGGCTTCTTTAAGCTAAAACGTACAATATTCCAACAAAGGGACTTATTATAAGCTGTTTTGAGTTACCTGAATAAAAGATGCACATAAATATTGTTACTTGTTTAGGTGGTTACAATATTTACATTTGATTGTTACTTATATCTTATTGTATTGTATGACAGAGAAAAAAGCAATAAATTTTACAGTCAAGAGACAGATCCCTTTACAGAACAACTAAAGCAAATAGTATATAAGAACAATGTGAAACCTGTACCACATCCAAAACTCTTTTTTGGATTGTATTTCCACATGATGTATCTTCTTCAATGCGCTTATTCAATAGAAAGTATGAACAAATCCCTCGTAAATGAGTCCAACAACAATATAAGTCCACTGAGAAACCAGCCTAATATTAGAATATCTATATCCAAACACCCACTGATTTAACGTCACTATCGCAACCTCCATAAGTGAAAAAGAAATTGTAGTCTTGCGAGACTTTATCTCCCAATTCAAAGTAAATGCACCCAGAAGAAATTGAATTTATTCAATCATGAGAACAGAACCGGCAAGCATCAATAAATCGTTAAGAAGATGAGTCAGAATGAGAAACAGGACAAACATATGTAAACCAGGTCAGAAAGGCTATATCAACCACTATATTTGCAATTGCTCCTATTTGTTATAAAATTCTATTTAGTCAAGAAACTGACAACAGAAGGTTTATTGTGGAGGGAAATCACTATCTCAAAAGCTCCTACCAAAGCTTTAACCTTGCTTTTCTCGGTTTCAACAAGCTTACACGCCGTCTCTTCAATCACATTATTCAACAAACCCTGCACATCTTTCTTTTCTTGCACATCCTGATGCCTCAAAATAATTTTTCTAGAGATAGGGATCGTATTACTTTTGTCACCATCAACTCCTTTCTTTTTAAAGATTCTCTTTCTTATATTGTTGTCCTGGCTTTCACCCACATGTCGTCCCCATCTAAATGTCAGCCTCCTAGGGCTGCTGGTTTCTTGCTGGAGATCAACTATCTTGACCATCCTGAACTTCAGTTTCACTGTCAAAGAATTATTATCATTAGAACAACCTATCTTACCTTTTCTCAATGTCTTTTTCTGATTTTCCCAATAGTTTCTACTTCTTCTATGTGCAACAGCTTTTTGCTACTAGAGGTGTATTTACCCAATGCACTGTCTGTAGAATTAACAACTTCCTTTTTATCTTCTTCATTAGACAACGGACATGATTGTAAATAGGATGAACACTTTGGTGATGCTTTCACTTTGGGAGTACATAAAGTTTTCTCAGGAACCATTTCAAGGTTCAGTTTGTTTGTCCCATCTCTCCGCATCTTGTTCTGGTCCTTCAGAGGAGCCAGCAGTTTTAAGCTTTTATTGCTTCTTACCCTCAATATCAAAGGTTTAATAGAGGAAGATTTTGGAGGAGATGAAAGAGTTGGCATCTTCAAATATTTCTCTACAGATACTTTAGGTGCGATTATTTGTTTTCTATAATTAGCAACACTGTCTTTCTTGCCTCCTACATCTACACCTCCTAAGATCTTAGATGAAGATTTCATTTTCTTTTCTGTCTCTGGAATCTTGTGACTTGAGGAATCCAATTTCAGAGAGTGAACACTCTTTGGTGTCAGCAGTATCTTTTTCTTTTTTATTTCAGAGGGTTCAAGAGAGTGAACCATAGGAGAAGGCCTTCGATCGACCATATTCAGCTTTTTTCCCTGTCCTAGCATACTCCCTAGAGGAGCAGATAGCTTCTGATTGACCATGGCCTCTTTCTTTCTCTCTACCATCATACTCCCTGGGGGAGTAGAAAGCTTTTGCTCAACCACAGTCACATTTTCTCCCTCTCCTAGCATACTCACCACAGAAGCTGAAGACGTCTGCTCAACCATAGTCACCTCATCTATCCCTCCCTCCATGCAACCTGGAGGAGAAGAAGGTTTTTGCTCAACCATAGTGACCTCCTTTTCATATTTGAGTACACTCTCTTGAGGTGATGAAGGCTTTTAATAGACCTCATTTACCTTATTTCCCTCTTCCAGCATATTCACAGAAGGAGTGGAAAGCTTTTGTTTGACCAAAATCCCCTTCTATGCATCACGTTGGTTACTCCTTGAAGTAGTGGAAGTCTTTTGCATGACCACGGTCCTCTTCTTCGCCTCTCCCAGCATACTCCCTGGAGAAGTGGAAGGCTTTTGCTCAACTCTTGTCACCTTTTTTTCCTCTCCCAGCACACTCCCAGGAGGAGTGGAAAGCTTTTGCTTCACCAAAGTCCCCTTTTTTGCCTCCCCCACCAAGGTCCGTGCAGGACTCCGCTCATCAACAGGAAGTTTGTTCTTTCTTTTGATAGAGGATGCCATGGCTTTGCTTCAGAGGAATATTTCCTGCCATAGTTACAGAAGTCATGGAAAGAACCAGTGAAAGATCTTATATAATGAGGAATAACATCTTGTCCGCTATCAGGAGCATTCAAATTCCCAGTGGATTGTCTTCTTGTATTGCCTGCATTGTAAGATGAAGTAGAGGAGGAGTAGGGAAGAACCTTGTTTCCATTACTCATAGATCTCAGTTTTATTGTGCTCATTTTATCTGGCTTACTTCCAGCAGAGTCATTCTTCACGCTAGTTACTAGACTCACTAGTTCATCGATGTTATCCTCATCCATAGAGTCATTCTTCATGCTAGTCACTGGACTTACTATTTCATCAGTGTTATCCTCAGCCATAGAGTCATTCTTCACACTAGTTACTAGACCTGCTAGTTCATTGGAGTTATCCTCAGCCATCATTCCAGAACCCTGGCACCATGAACATATGTAAACATTAGGAAGAATATCAATTAGGTGAGCAGTAAAATACAGGATGTACTGCACACTTATGGGACTTCCTCTTGCCTTTTTCCTATATGTCTTGTGTTGCTGAGATCACAACGAGAATAAATTAACATATATATTGCTAATTGAATACAACTATTGACTTATCTAGTTAAGCATGCTGCAATCAGTATATATAATGCTTTTTGAATTAGACAGCTGGAGATAAGAAATTGAAAGGTGCATCTTCAAACCAAGAAAGACATATAACAAGAGGTTTCTGAAACCTAATTATTCCATTATATTTCCATGAACAAAAAATAAGGTGGACTAAAAATTCTCCACATTAGATATCTACATCTCTATGTTTGATACATTTCTTTTGGAATAAACATATAACTAATTGAGTTGTCCAATCTTCATAAATCATATTATTAACAAATCATGATGTCCAATTCTGAAAAGTGAAATGCTTATATAATCTCCCTTGCCGGAAAGAAAATAAATGATTCTCTTATAGCAGGCCAAATTATTAGTCGGATTAAACATCTTGATCGGTTCCTACACCAACTAAGTAGTGAAAGGTGTTATATCTCATGGATGAAGGTAATTGGCAATTAATGCAACT
Source organism: Capsicum baccatum var. pendulum (assembly GCA_030864225.1). Classification (NCBI taxonomy): domain Eukaryota; kingdom Viridiplantae; phylum Streptophyta; class Magnoliopsida; order Solanales; family Solanaceae; genus Capsicum; species Capsicum baccatum. Next base: position 154,824,207 of record CM061551.1, on the reverse strand, counting down.
TTAGTAGTGCGAGTTGTACTGACAGAACATGGAAATGAGTGAATGTTGAGAATGACAAGAATATCATGCATGCTTGGGGAGGGAAATATGCACTTTTAGATTCAATAAATATTCAAGTCATCAATATCTAAGATCAAGAAAAGAATATCCAAAAATGAGAAGAAGAAGATAAATATAGATAACTCACCAATCTTTGCAGAGAGATTGAAGAATAGGACAGGCGTCTAAGATAGGAGAATGTCTTACTTAACAGTCTTTCCTCCTCCATTTTACTTAACAGTATTTTCCTCGAAATCTCAATTCCTTCAAATGTAAGCAATCCCAGAATCACTCCTCCTGACACAGTAAAATATTACAAATAAACACACACAAAAAAAGAATGAATTTTAATTATTTGAAAGTAAACAATGAACATGTTTAAAGTAAGAGATTTTTACCCAGGTGATCTCTACCCATATCTGTACAACTTTCAGATAACAAGTTCACGTGCTAGAGTTTGTGGATGCTATCAATCTCTCAGACGGTTTATCCCTTTTTCTTGAATAGGTTGTAGGTATCTCTCTTGGTGTACTGATTTTGGGATGCATGCCTGGACTGGGTCCCAAGTTTAGCATATGTTACTTACTCCCTTCATCCCACAAGTTGGCCTACTTTCTTTTCATTGGTCGATTTAGTCCCAAGTTTGCACATGTTAATTACTTCCTCCATTCCAAAATCTCCTAAATTGCTTTCATTGGAAATTAGTATTTGTAGAGTATGTTGTAAATCATTTGATACCTTTATCTCTTTCTTAAATCCATTACTCGATAAAGTATTTTCCAGTGTCATTCGTTTACATTCTTTTTCATAGTTTGTAACATATTTCTATTACCTTCCCAAAATCCAGAACAATCTCTTTTTTGTCACGTATGATTTCTATTTACATTACACACTATACTTTGTCACGATTGAACTATAATGGAGGTTTAGTGTAACACCCCGTATTCAAGTACATGTATTGGCGTATTCAATTACGTGTATTGGTCTTATTTATATGGAATTAATTTTTTTATTTTATTTATACCAGAATTTTCCCGTTGATGGTTCCATACGAAGGTTACTGAATAAGATTTCCAATGATATAAAGATTTCCAAAAATGGATAGGATTCAGATATAATCGAGCATGTTCAAAACTATAAAATGGTGGCCGAGATATTTGGGAATAGTAAATGTGCAGGAAAATTTCCTGCACACAAACTACTGAGGCCAGCTAATTTTTTTGGGTCAACTTCAAATGATAATAACTCCCTTAATATAATGAACTGGAAGTGTTGAAACCTATGAAAAGAAATATCTTTGAGTCTTCTTTCCAATGCAATTGGTTTCATCCAAATCCAACGTCTGAGTAAGGAGTTATACTCGTTTTACTTTAGCCTCTCAAAACAAATTTTTAGGGTCAACTTCAAATGACCATAACTCCTTGTACAGGACGAACTGGGTGGCTACATTATACGAAATGAAAGCCATTTGAATTATCTTTCCAACGATACCAATTTCACCGAAATCTAATATCAGAGAAAAGAGTTATGGTCTATCTGCTTTAGCTTATCAAAACAATCCACCAAAGGACAGATTTGACATTATTTAAATTTTAAAGGCATTTTGGTCATTCCTTATTATATTATGGACAGGAATACATGGATATATACATGTATATGAGTTCAAAAACTCATTTTTAGCATCAATCATTGAGAAAGAACAAACCCTAGCCAAATTTGACCTTTAAATTACTTTTAATTCAACCGTAGAAATTCCAAAGTAATCCGATAACTGCGTAACAGCCCCTACTATTTGTGCAAACAGAATTGCATAATCAAGAGGTGAATTCTAAGGTATGAATATTGTTTTCCTTTGTTATCTTCCATATGTATATGTGTGTAGAGGATTATATCTATTGGTTGTTATTGAAAGGTGATGAAAATAGGGTTATGGACTATTTTGCATGGTTTGGTTGTATTGAATTGTGGAAGGCAGATATGGTAATTAAGATATGGAAGGTGGATATGGTGATATACTATTGAATTGATGATTATTTATGTCTATGGATTAATTTGGTTTAATGGATTGGTTGGAAGGATAAATGAATCCAAACTTGATATTGGAGGATGTTGTATGAATATGCATGGCATGTGAATGTAATCAGAGTATAAGAAGGTTAAAGTGACACCCTTTATGGTGAAATTAAGGCTTACTACTCAATCACTAGTTTGATGAATTCAAATAATTGAATTGTGACATTTGGTTTCTAATACTAGATTGCTATATATGTTCATTGTAGGTAAGTAATCCAAAAAGACGGGAAGTCCATTTGGGACTAGTATTGAAGGTTGATAGTCAGGTATGTAAAGCATACTCTATACCATATCTTTGGCATAAAAGTGAACAATTGTTCTATTAAGAAAGTTTCCAAAGTTATTCAATAACATGTGATCCATAATGATTTTGTATGATGTCCTACGTTACCAATAAACTTGTTTCCACCCTACAAGATGTCAAGACATTTCAATACTTACTTGTTTTCCAAATCTTACATGTTTATTGCACTAATGAATGTCAGAAGGTATCCGGCTACTCAAACAAGATCCATGTGCTATTAATAACTCCAAAACATTTCATTGATATACCAATAAGTTTCTACTTCATTGTTATGGCATTGATGACTCCAAAATACTTTATTGATGTGTCAATGAGTTCTTACTTCATTGTTATTGCATTGATGGTCTATTTATATGTCTATTATTGATGTATCATTGTTTCAAAGTATCAAAAATACGGTGGCGACCGAAATAACAATCTCAAAGATTAATTGAACTAATTGATGGAAGTGCTCTCTTATCGGGTGGTATCCCAGGGGCATAAGACTATCATGGGTCGATCCCTATTTATGTGTTTATGGGTGGTATCCCAGGGGCATAAGCCTATCATAGGTCGATCCTAGTTGATATGTACTGGAGGCAGCCTAATGGTCACAATACAGGCACAGGCACCTTAGCTCATACACCGCACAAGTAGGAGATAGGATATCCAGCTGCTTTTGGTGAGCTCCAGTTTGCTTCGGGGCTTTTTGTGTCATATCCAATCATTTTTGGTATTGTATAGAAGTTAGTTATATGTCGGGGTGTGTCCTGACCTTAGTTAAACTCTGTGTATTATCTAGAGGCTTTGTAGACCTAATGTACAGTCAAGGTGGTGTTTTGTTAATAGACGTGATGGCTCCAACGGCCAAGTATTGTATGTACATATATATGTGTGCTCGAGCTTATACAGGTGATTATTTCCTTTTATATGCGATATGATGCTGTCCGAATTTTGGGTTGTCATAGAGGTATGCATAGGAAGTATAAGGTTATGAGCTGGTTCTCCCGATCCTCCTCGGTTATGGGTACCAGTCCGCCCCAATAGGATTTGAGGCGTGACAAAAGTGCTACGGAGAATTTCGTCCTAGTGAGTCTACAAAGCCGTGTCTACATAGAGTCTTGTTTATCGGTGTGTCGTGCACCATATCTATAAACAGGAGGCTATGGACATTTAGGAATTGTTTCTGTTCTTTATGTCTTAGATCGTGCGATAGAGCCTATATTGTATATGAAGTCATAGTTGAACACTGAATCTATTTGTTTCTCTTATTATAGTAATGGTGCTGGTTACCAGAAGCAAGAATATCGGTAAGCAAGTAGATATGGCTGCCATAGAGGGGACTAGTAAGTCACCCACTATACCATCTAATCAAAGTGAGGCTCCAGCTGAGCATGTATCAGAAACTTCTTCCACTCCGAAAGAAATAAGGGGGAGGAGAACTATATCCCTAGAGCCACCTATTAATGTTGTTGATCAAGATCTTAGAAATGCAGTGCAACTTTTGACTCATATAGTTGCTGGGCAAGCTCAAGGGCAAGCCATTCCTACCACGAGTCCTAGTGGTACAGATACACAGGATATTCTTAAGATGGATCCTTCCACTTTTACTGGATCAGATCTTAACGAGGACCCACAGGACTTTATTGATCAAATTCAAAGGGTCTTAGATGTTATGCATGTAACGGGTAGAGAGACAATGGAGTTAGCAGCGTATAGATTTAAAGGGGAGGCTATATATTGGTACGAGGACTGGAAACGATCTAGGGGCATTGATGTACCCCCAACTACTTGGAAAGAGTTCAAAAAGGCATTTGTTGATCATTATCTTCCATTTGAGATTCGTCAGGCCCGTGCACATCAGTTTTTAAATCTTCATCAGGGGAATATGAGCGTGAGGGAGTACAGTCTCCGATTTAATTCCTTGTCAATATATGCTCCTAATGTTGTAGCTACTATGGATGACAGAGTTCATCAATATGTGGATAGGATTGATCCATATCTGGTTAGAGATTGTACTATTGCCGCTTTGAACAAATATATGGACATAGCGAGGATCCAAGTTTTTGCACAAAAAATAGAAGATCAGAGGCAAAGGAGAAGAACACAGGAATAAGAAATAGGATATTCCAAGAGGGCCAGATCTACAGGGCAGTTCATGGCATCCGAAAGAGGGTTCAGACCACAGTTTTCTGCTAGACCACCTAGGTCATTATCTTCTTATTCTGCAGCTAGTGCCCCACCACAGTTCCAAGGGTCTAGAGGAAATCAATTTAGGCATAGAAGTGAGAGTCAAAGTTTGCAGATAGTGGGATACCAAGGGCAAGGGAATATGAGCCAATCGAGACCTCCTCGAGAGCCATGCAATAAATGTGGAAGGTATCATTTGGGCGCATGTCGGCTGGGGACCAATGTTTGCTTTTGGTGTGGTATTTTGGGGCATATGATGAGAGAATGCCCACGAAGGGGTATAGGGGTTATGGAACGACCTACGAGGTTATTTGTAGCATCATCATCATCATCAATGCCTTATTCAGGAAGGGGTGCACAACCAATGGGTCGTGTTAGAGGTGATAGAGGATCCACGAGTTCTAGTGGGGCTCAAAATCGTACGTATGCTCTAGCAGATCGACAGAATTTTGAGGCTTCCCCAGATGTGGTTACGATTACGTTGTCTATCTTTTCATTCGATTTATATTCCTTAATTGATCCCGATTCTACATTATCTTATGTTACTCTATTGGTTGCTGGAAAGTTCGAAAGAATACCCGAACTTTTACTTAATCCATTTGAAGTGTCCACACCAGTTTGGAAATCTTTTATAGCTAGAAGGGTTTACCGAAATTGCATAGTAACTGTTTGTGGTCGTGATACGATGGTTGATCTTGTGGAGTTAGAAATGGTAGATTTTGATGTTATAATGGGTATGGACTGGTTGGCGTCTTTTTATTCCACAATTGATTGTTGCACAAAAAAGGTATATTTTTATTTTCCAAATGAATCAATCCTTAAATGGAAAGGTGAAATTAGCGCGCCAAGAGGTAGATTTATTTCTTATTTTAGGGCAAGCAGAATGATTTCCAAGGGATACATATATCATTTAGTTAGAGTAAGGGATACAGAAGTGGAGCCACCAACTCTTCACGCTATTCCGGTGGTAAATGAATTTTCTGATGTATTTCCTGAAGATCTTCTAGGTTTGCCTCCTCAACGAGAAGTAGAGTTTGGTATTGATGTAATACCAGGCACCCAACCAATCTCCATTCCTCCGTATAGAATGGCCCCAGTAGAATTACAAGAATTGAAAGAGAAATTGAAAGATTTGCTAGAGAAGGGATTCATAAGGCCTAGTATGTCCCCCTGGGGAGCACCAGTGTTATTTGTACGCAAAAAGGATGGCTCGCTGAGGATGTGTATTGATTATCGGCAATTGAATAAGGTGACTATTAAGAATAAATATCCTCTCCAAAGAATTGATGATTTATTTGATCAGTTATAGGGCGCCAAGTGCTTTTCTAAGATTGATTTGAGGTCAGGTTACCACCAAGTGAGGGTCAAAGAGAAGGATATACCCAAGATAGCTTTCCAAACACAGTATGGTCATTATGAGTTTCTAGTTATGTCATTTGGGCTAACAAATGCACCCGAAGCTTTTATGGATTTGATGAATAGGGTGTTTAATCCATTCCTGGATGTATTTGTGATAGTTTTTATAGATGATATTCTAGTTTATTCTAGATTAGAAGAGGACCATGCCAATCACTTACGACAGGCATTCCAGACTCTTCGTGATTGTAAGCTTTATGCAAAGTTCTCTAAATGTGAGTTTTGGTTAAAGTCGGTGGCACTTTTGGGTCATATTATATCTAGTGAAGGGATAAAGGTTGATGCTCAAAAGATAGAAGCTGTGAAGAACTGTCCAAGGCCCACAACGCCTACGGAGATTCGTAGTTTTCTTGGGTTGGATGGTTATTATAGAAGGTTTTTTAAAGGCTTTTCTTCCATTTCAGCGCCCTTAACCAAGCTAACCCATAAAGCATCCAAATTTTAATGGAATGATAACTGTGAGAAGAGTTTTCAAGATTTAAGGAACAAGTTGATTTCTACACCCGTGTTGGTACTTCCCGAAGGCACCGAAGGGTATACAGTGTATTGTGATGCTTCCAGAATTGGTTTAGGATTTGCATTGATGCAGCATGGTAAGGTAATAACATATACTTCTAGACAATTGCAGCCACATGAGAAAAATTATCCTGCACACGATCTTGAGCTGGCAGCAGTTATTTTTGCTTTAAAGATATGGCGCCACTACTTATATGGGGTTCATGTTGATATATATACTGACCATAAGAGGTTGCAATAAATTTTTAATCAGAAGGATCTAAATTTAAGGCAGCGGAGATGGCTTGAACTATTAAAGGACTATGATGTTGATATCTTCTACCATCCAGGGAAAGCAAATGTGGTAGCTAATGCGTTAGGTCATAAGGCTATGATAGCGCCTATAGAAAGGCAAGGGATGATTGAAGATCTTCACCAGTTAGCTAGTTTGGGAGTTCGCCTTCTTGAAACTCCGAATAAAGAGCTTATCATACATAATGCTGCGGAATCTTCATTAGTAGCTGAAGTGAAAGAGAAGCAATATGCAGATCCTATTTTATTACAGCTTAAGGAGAACGTTCAGAGTGGTGTGACCAAGGCATTTGAGCTTACGCGAGAAGGAGTACTTCAGTGCCAAAACCGATTGTGTGTGCCGGATGTTGACAGGCTAAGAAAGAAGATTATGATAGAGGCACATTGTTCAAGATATTCCATTCATCCAGGATCAACCAAAATGTATCAAGATTTGAAGGATATGTATTGTTGGAATGACAAGAAGAAGAGCATTGCAGAGTTTGTGGCTGAATGTCCAAATTGTCAAAGAGTTAAAGTTGAGCACCAAAAACCCGGAGGTTATACGCAATGCATTGATCTTCCAAGCTGGAAGTGGGACATGATCAACATGGATTTCGTTATTGGTTTACCTCATACATCCTAGAAGTTTGATTCTATATGGGTGATTTTTGATAGGCTTACCAAATTCGCACATTTCCTACCAGTTAGGACCACTTACACAGTTGAAGAGTATGCGAAGCTGTACATTAAAGAGATAGTTCGATTACATGGAGTGCCAATCTCTATTATATCAGATCGGGGAACCCAATTTACTGCAAACTTTTGAAAGTTTTTTCAGAGGTGTTTGGGAACACAAATGAAGTTGAGTACAGCTTTTCACCATCAAATAGATGGACAAGCAGAACGTACCATCCAAACACTTGAAGATATGCTACGAGCTTATGTAATAGATTTTAAGGGCAACTAGGATGATCATTTACCTCTTATTGAGTTTGCCTACAATAATAGCTATCATTCAAGTATCAAAATGGCACCATATGAAGCTTTATATGAAAGGAAGTGTAGATCACCAATAGGATGGTTTGAAGTGGGTGAAACTCTTTTATTCGGACCGGATCTTGTTTATCAAGCCATAGAGAAGGTGAAATTAATTCAACAACGACTGAAAATAGCCCAAAGTCGACACAAGTCATATTCGGATAGTAGAAGGAGAAGGCTAGAGTTTTCTATAGGTGATTGGGTCTTTTTGAAGGTATCACCAATAAAAGGGGTAATGAGATTTGGCAAGAAAGGGAAGTTGAGTCCACGTTACATAGGCCCGTATAACATCACTCGAAGGTTCGGACAAGTTGCATATGAATTAGAGCTACCCCAAGAGCTCTCATCAATACATTCGGTATTTCATGTGTCAATGCTTCAAAAGTGCATCGGAGATCCATCACATATCACTTCTACTGAGGATGTGCAAGTTGCGGAAGATCTTACCTATGAGGAAGTGATTATTGCCATTATAGATCGCCAAGTTAAGAAGATGACAAATAAAGAGATAGCATCAGTAAAAGTACGTTGGAGAAATTGTCAAAGGGAAGAGATTACATGGGAAGCTGAGGAAGCAATGAAATCTAAGTACCCTCATTTGTTCAAAGATGAAGAGGAAGTTCAAGAAACGGAGTTAGAACATTAACAAGTAAGTTTTTTTTTATATATGCATAGTATTTATGTGATGATGTGAATGTTAATTATGGACTTGAACTTGTTTTGGTTGAATAACTATGCTAATATTCGAGGACGAATGTCCTAATGGGGGGAAGGATATAACACCCCATATTCAAGTACATGTATTGGCGTATTCAAGTATGTGTATTGGTCTTATTTATATGGAATTAATTTTTTTATTTTATTTATACCGGAATTTGCCCGTCGATGGTTCCATACGAAGGTTATTGAATAATCTTTCCAACGATATAAAGATTTCCAAAAATGGATAGGTTTCGGATATAATCGAGCACGTTCGAAACTATAAAATGGTGGCCGGGATATTTGGGAATAGTAAATGTGCAGGAAAATTTCCTGCACACAAACTACTGAGGCCAGCCAATTTTTTTGGGTCAACTTTGAACGATCATAACTCCCTTAATATAATGAACTGGAAGAGCTGAAACCTATGAAAAGAAATATCTTTGAGTGTTCTTTCCAATTCAATTGCTTTCATCCAAATCCAACATCTGAGTAAGGATTTATACTCGTTTTACTTAAGCCTCTCAAAACAGATTTTTAGGGTCAACTTCAAACGACCATAACTCCTTGTACAGGATGAACAGGGTGGCCTACTTTATGTGAAATGAAATCCCTCTGAATTATCTTTCTAACGATACCAATTTCACCCAAATCCGATATCGAAGAAAAGAGTTATGGTCGATCTACTTTAGCTTATCAAAACAGTCCACCAAAGGACAGATTTGACATTAATTAAATTTTAAAGGCATTTTGGTCATTCCCTATTATATTAGGGAAGCGAATATGTGGATATATACATGTATATGAGTTCAAAAACTCATTTTCATCATCAATCATTGAGAAAGAACAAACCCTAGCCAAATATGACCTTTAAATTACTTTTGATTCAACCGTAGAATTCCAAAGTAATCCGATAACTGCGTAACGACACCTATTATTTGTGCAAACAGGATTGCATAATCAAGAGGTGAATTCTAAGATATAAATATTGTTTGCCTTTGTTCTCTTCCATATGTATATGTGTGATAGAGGATTATATCTATTGGTTATTATTGAAAGGTGATGAAAATAGGGTTATGGACTATTTTGCATGGTTTGGTTGTATTGAATTGTGGAAGGAGGATATGATGATTGAGTTATGGAACGTGGATATGGTGATATACTATTGAATTGATGATTATTTATGTCTATGGATCAATTTGGTTTAATGGATTGGTTGGAAGGATAAATGAATCCAAACTTGATATTGGAGGATGTTGTATGAATATGCATGGCATATGAATGTAATCGGAGTATAAGAAGGTTAAAGTGACACCCTTTATGGTGTAATTAAGGCTTACTATTCAACCACTAGTTTGGTGAATTCAAATAATTGAATTGTGACGTTTGGTTGCTAATACTAGATTGCTATATATGTTCATTGTAGATAAGTAATCCAAAAAGACGGGAAGTCCATTTGGGACTAGTATTGAAGGTTGATAGTCAGGTATGTCAAGCATACTCTATACCATATCTTTGGCATAAAAGTGAACAACTGTTGCATTAAGAAACTTTCCAAAGTTATTCAATAATATGTGATCCGTAATGATTTTGTATGATGTCCTCTGTTACCAATGAACTTGTTTCCACCCTACAAGATGTCAAGACATTCCAATACTTACTTGTTTTCGAAATCTTACATGTTTATTGCACTAATGAATGTCAAAAGGTATCCGGTTACTCAAACAAGATCCATGTGCTATTAATGACTCCAAAACATTTCATTGATATACCAATAAGTTTTTACTTCATTATTATGGCATTGATGACTCCAAAACACTTTATTGATGTGGAAATGAGTTCTTACTTCATTGTTATTGCATTATTGGTCTATTTATATGTCTCTTATTGATGTATCATTATTTCAAAGTATCAAAAATATGGTGGCGACCGAAATAACAATCTCAAAGATTAATTGACCTGAGTGATGGAATGTTTTCTCTTATCAAGTAGTATCCTAGGGGCATAAGCCTATCATGGGTCGATCCCTATTTATGTGTTTATGGGTGGTATCCCAGGGGCATAAGCCTATCATAGGTCGATCTTAGTTGATATGTACTGGAGGCAGCCTAATCGTCATAGTACAATACAGTAATGATTACAAAGATGATAAGAACGAAGGTAAAGTGATTGAATAAATACAATGTACTGGTTGTCATAAGATCTAGTAAGTGTGGTCCACTCCTATTACAATTTATTTTGTTGTTTCTGATTTCTATTGAGCTCCTATATCATATGTGATTATCTACAGCTTTACATGCTCAGTACATATTTTGTACTGACGTTTCCCACGGGGACCTGCATTTTATGCTGTAGGCACAGGTACCTCAGCTCATACACTGCACAAGTAGGAGACAGGATATCCAGCTGCTTTTGGTGAGCTCCAGTTTGCTTCGGGGTTTTCCGTGTCATATCCAGTTACTTTTGGTATTGTATAGAAGTTAGTTATATGGTGGGGTGTGTACCGACCTTAGTTAAACTCTGTGTATTGTCTAGAGGCTTTGTAGACATAATGTACAGTTACGGAGGTGTTTTGTTAATAGACGTGATGGCTCCAACGGTCAAGTATTGTATGTATATATATATGTGTGCCCGAGCTTATACAGGTGATTATTTACTTTTATATGCGACATGATGTTGTCCGAATGTTGGGTTGTCATAGAGGTATGCATGGGAAGTATAAGGTTATGAACTGGTTCTCCCGGGCCTCCTCGATTACGGGTCCCAGTTCGCCCCAATAGGATTTGGGGCGTGACATTTAGGCAAGGGGAAATTGATGTTTATCTGGTGGTACTCTTTCTTTTTTTGTTGTTGGTGCTTTTGTACTGAACCGGGCTGGTGATGTAAAAAGGATCTTCAAGGGTTGGATTTTCAGCGAAGAAAAATGAACTAGATAGCTTTGTGCATCAGATGCGAAGGCTTTTCTCTCTGAATAACATAGAGGGTTGGATTAGTTCGCACCATCATTTGTATTTTATAGTTCGCACTTGTATTTGTATTTGTTAGTTCGTACCATCATTTTTATTTTATATAATTCGCACTTGTATTTTAAAGAACTGTTTTGTATTTGTATTTTATATTTGACTGTATATTATATTGGATTATATTTGTATTATAATTTTATTGTGTTTGTATAGTTAGATTATATTTGTATTTGTATATGTATTCTATTTTCGTCGATGTCATTTTATTTTTAAAGAATTATTTTGTAATTGTAAGTTAATTGCATATTGTATTTAGCCGTTTTATCATTTGTATTTGTATACAAACAAGTAAATGCATTAATTGTATTTTCTTGATTCTAAAATATATAAATATGCAATGTATCATTTGATACAAATGTACCATTTTGTATTTGTATGTCAAAATTATTATTCATATTTCTAAATAAATAAATATCATTTGATACAAATACAATTACAAATAAATGAAACCAACGATTTTAAAAATACAATACATATTTTATTTTTATAAAATTTGAATTGTATTTATTTGTATTAATAAATATATCTCGTATAAATAAATACAAATAAAGATTAGTAAAAAGAAAATCAATCCTTCCTTTTCAATAATTAAATAATACAAATGATAGTTCACACTTGTATAATATGTTATAGTTCGCATTTGTATTTGTATTATATAGTTACCACTTATATTTATATGTTATAATTCGTCTCTCTATTTATATTTTATAATTCGCACTTGTATTTATGTTTACTAGTTCGCACAAATGAAAAGAATGAAAAGAAAGAAAAAAAAGAAGAAAACAAATACAAAAAAAGGAACAAGAGTAATAGAAAATAAAGAAAAAAACAAAGAAAAAATAGAAATTTTATAAAATTTATTTTGTTTCCTTTCTTAGTTTTCTATCTTCTCTCATTTCATTTTTCTTTTTTTCATTTTAAACATTATTCATTTTTTCATTCTCCTCAAAATCAATCTTTACCTTCTCAATAACCTCTTTAAATTGCCACCTACTATTTTTACTTTATCTTCTATTTATAGTATTTAAATTTCTTTATAGGTAAGGGTTAAAAACTTAACAAAAATATATATTAATCAAATCACACTTCTACTTAATTATCCATTAAAAGTTATGCAAAATTTGTACATGTCAATTATTTTGAGATGGAAAAAATATATAATAAGAGAACATAAATATTTTAATTTAAATATTTGCACATATAAAATATCATGATTTTTTACGTTTTAATATTTATCTATAATGAAATTTATCTTTTAAATACCAACAATAATTACTATTGATACTTACCTTATGTATCTACTATGCATAATGCATGATATGATAAATATCATTAAATATCATAATTTTTTATAATTTAATATTTATTTATCAATAATTATTGATAAATTATCTCTTGATTTTTAAATTAGACAAACAAAAAAGAATACCTATTGCTACTACATCCGAAAAATAAAAATGCACAGAGCAAAAGGAAGTATCATTTACTTTAGATATCTAGTTAATTACAATTACATATATTAGTAATTGCTATGATTGAGTAAATATTTTTTACCACATATATAACTTTTTTATGGTAATACCCCATATATAACTTATTCTGTCCATTCTATTTCTTCCCATTTTTTTAGCCTGCATTGAATCAAACTATTCATCTTTAATTCAAAATTCCACTTTTATCTAACGAAAAAAAAAGCAATTATCAAGAAGAGGAAGCTGTAATGGTTGTTGCTAAGCAAATTGTTGAGGACATATCTGAGGCAAAAATGAAATTAAAATCAAGATCTTCAACAATATTGAGGTTTTTATCTCTGATGTTGGTACTTATGATTGCTTTCTTATCATTCTCAGTAACTGATTCTCCTATACTTGCTACCCCTGGGTCTATTATAGACTTAAGATACTCTAATGTCAGTATTCCAACACATATTCCGGTCTTGGCTTTTCCAGTCTTACCTAAGGCTAATAGTTACTTTAAGCAATTCTCGGGTGAAGCGGTTTCTTATTTCTCAAAGATGATTAATGACCTTGGTAGAATAGATGATGTGTATCCGATTAAATTCATGAACTTGACTACTCTAGAAGCGAGTAGCAATATATATCACGGATATTTGAAAGGCAGTACTGGTAGTGAGGAATTGGATAAAAAGTTTGAACCAATATAGTTAGAAGAGGATGAAGAATCTGAAATCGAGCTAGATGAGGAAGAATTTCAAATGGATGCTGATTTAGATGATGGTGGGGAAGTTGAAATTAAAGGAGTGGATGTGTTGGAGATTGAAGAAGCTTCCACAATTCAATTAGCCGAGGTAAATGGGGCTGATAGCTTAGAAAAGGATGTAGAACAAGGAAAGAATGATTTGGTGTAGACTGAAAAAGTTTCTGTTGTCCCAGCTGAGGGGAATAAATCTGATAGTTCAAAAAGAAATTTGGGCCAAGGTCTTACAACTTCTAATGCTGAGGTTGAGTTGGCTGAATCTCAATCTTTCATTGCTGATAATGCACTTGAGTCGATGATTGACAATCCTGAAAGCATAGTTAAAGAATTTTCTGCTGTTACAGAATCCCAACCTTTAGAAATGATGGAGTCTCTAATAAGACATAATGAAGATAATGTTTGTACATATTAGATTATGGGAATTTCCTCACTTGTACTGAGTCTGTTTGCTGGTACAGTTCTCTACGTGAAGAGAAGAAGTGATAAGACTTTGCATCTAGTAGCAGTCTCAAGTAAGAAATTTTCCACACACCATGTTGTCAAAGAGAAGCATTCCTCTCAAAATTGGCCAACAGAGGTCGATGTCGCAGGAGTGAGACGTCCATCTGAGATGAGCATCTTTCAAATAAGTTTATCTCATAGCAAGAAATATCCCAAATCAGAATATGATGAGGCTCAGAGCATTAAGAAGAAACCTACAAAGAGTAACAGGAGAGAATCCTTGGCTGCATCTGAGTTCTCAATGGGTTCACCTTCATATGAAAGTTTCACTACATATGTGAGGATTCCTGCCAAGCATGTGAGTATATTTAACTTGGTATATTCTATCTTCTTTGAACATAAACAATCCTTTTTGAATAGCCAAATCTATTCTCTTACTTATATATTTTCCTTGTGAAATTTAGGCAAGTGGAGGAGAAGAAGTCATCATCCCCGTAAGGCACTCGTGCAGAATTATAAGCCATGTTAATTTCTCCATGAAGATTCTGAAGTCGCGTCACTGCTGCATTGACAACTGAAGGAAAATTGCTTCTTTGGTTCTCAGCAAATCAATCTTAGTAGGATTTTAACTGAAGTTATTCAAGTGTGATTGTAGGATTTTAAGGTTCCTACACTAACTATGTAGTAAAACATTAAAATCCTTCAAATCACACTTGAATCACTTCAGTTAAAATCCTACTAAGACTGATTTGTTGAGAAGTAAAAGAGCAATTTTCCTTTAGTTGTCAATGTAGCAGTGACGCGACTTCAGAATCTTCATGGAGAAATTGACATGGCTTCTAATTCTGCTCGAGCGTCTTACGGGGATGATGACTTCTTCTCCTCCACTTGCCTAAATTTCACAAGGAAAATATATAAGTAAGAGAATAGATTTGGCTATTCATAAAAGGATTGTTTATGTTCAAAAAAGATAGAATATACCAAGTTAAATACACTCACATGCTTGGCAGGAATCCTCTCATATGTAGTGAAACTTCCATATGAAGGTGAACCCATTGAGAACTCAGATGCAGGTAAGGATTCTCTCCTGTTACTCTTTCTAGGTTTCTTCTCAATGCTCTGAGCCTCATCATCCTCTAATTTGGGATATTTCTTTCTATGAGATGAACTTATTTGAAAGATGCTTATCTCATACGGACGACTCGCTCCTGCGATATCGACCTCTGTTGGCTAATTTTGAGAGGAATTCTTCTCTTTGACAACATGGTGTGTGGCAAATTTCTTACTTGATACTGCTAGTGGATGCAAAGTCTTATCACTTCTTCTCTTCACGTAAAGAACTGTACCAACAAGCAGACTCAGTACAAGTGAGGAAATTCCCAGGATCTGATACTGTAGGGACCAACCATGGAGCCTCATGTTAAAAAATACAAAAATTACAATAATCATTACAATAACAATGTTCTGTCCATCGTGTTAGGTTTTCGTGTAGATAGGAGTGTGAAAAAGAAGCATGGGTAGCAGCTCTCAGGCGATCCGCTATCCATTTGCAACAACCGGTGCTAGAAATATTGATGCTCTTAATAGAGTTCTTCCTGACCTATGTACCAGAAGCAATTCTAAGGTTCTTCCGTTTCTTTCAAATTTAATTTTTTGGGAGTCGTTTGTTGGATTTTAAAGATCTAGAGTTCAAGTAGCTTAGGGAATCTTGATGTGACCTCTGTATTGTTTTCTACTCTTTGTGTTCTTTTTTTTTTGGGTATTGTTACATTTGTTGAATTGTTGAGTAAGTGGAAATAGAAATTTAATGATTGATTTTGATTTTCTTAGGAATTGATGAAAATCAAAGAAGATTCTAAGGTTCTTGATTTTTTGTTGAATTTTTTAAGATCAGTAGTGGAGTTAGAACAGTTCAAAAGATTTTGATTTGTTGAGTTGGTGAATTGGTGAGGTAGTGGAACCAGACAGGTAGTGGAACCAGACATTTATAGGACATAAGACTGAAATGATTTTAGCTCAGGGTACATCTTGAGTTCTTTTCTTGATTTTCCGTCCTCAATTTTTCTGATTTTTTTTGTTTCTTCTTTCAAGTTTTTTTTTTTTGGAGTCATTTTCTGAATTTTGTACAGTAGTGGAGTTAGACCAGTTCAAGAAATCTTTTGCCTTTATAAGCTTATTCAAATAAGTTCATCTCATATTTCTACATTACTTTGTCACGATTGAACTATAATGGAGGTTTAGTGTAATACCCCGTATTCAAGTACATGTATTGGCATATTCAAGTACGTGTATTGGTCTTATTTATATGGAATTAATTTTTTTATTTTATTTATACCGGAATTTGCCCGTCGATGGTTCCATACGAAGGTTATTGAATAAGCTTTCCAGCGATATAAAGATTTCCAAAAACGGATAGGTTTCGGATATAATCGAGCACATTTGAAACTATAAAACGGTGGCCGGGATATTTAGGAATAGTAAATGTGCAGGAAAATTTCCTGCACACAAACTACTGAGGCCAGCCAATTTTTTTGGGTCAACTTTTAATGATCATAACTCCCTTAATATAATGAACTGCGAGATCTGCGACCTATGAAAAGAAATATCTTTTAGTCTTCTTTCCTATTCAATTGGTTTTATCCAAATCCAACGTCTGAGTAAGGAGTTATACTCATTTTACTTCAGCCTCTCAAAATAGATTTTTAGGTTTAAATTCAAACGACCATAGCTCCTTGTATAGGACGAACTGGGTGGCGTACTTTATATGAAATGAAAGCCCTCTGAATTATCTTTCCAACTATACCAATTTCACCCAAATCTGATATCGGAGAAAAGAGTTATGGTCGATCTACTTTAGCTTATCAAAACAGTCCACCAAAGGACAGATTTGACATTATTTAAATTTTAAAGGCATTTTGGTCATTCCCTATTATATTATGGACGGGAATATGTGGATATATACATGTATATGAGTACAAAAACTCATTTTCATCATCAATCATTGAGAAAGAACAAACCCTAGCCAAATTTGACCTTTAAATTACTTTTGATTCAACCGTAGAAATTCCAAAGTAATCCGATAACTGCGTAACGGCACCTTTTATTTGTGCAAACAGGAGTGCATAATCAAGAGGTGAATTCTAAGGTATGAATATTTCTTGCCTTTGTTCTCTTCCATATTTATATGTGTGATAGAGGATTATATGTATTGGTTTTTATTGAAAGGTGATAAAAATAGGGTTATGGACTATTTTGCATGGTTTGGTTGTATTGAATTGTGGAAGGTGGATATGGTAATTGAGTTATGAAAGGTGGATATGGTGATATACCATTGAATTGATGATTATTTATGTCTATGGCTCAATTTGGTTTAATGGATTGGTTAGAAGGATAAATGAATCCAAACTTGATATTGGAGGATGTTGTATGAATACGCATGACATGTGAATGTAATCGGAGTATAAGAAGGTTAAAGTGACACCCTTTATGGTGTAATTAGGTCTTACTACTCAACCACTAGTTTGGTGAATTCAAATAATTGAATTGTGATGTTTAGTTGCTAATACTAGATTGTTATATATGTTCATTGTAGATAAGTAATCCGAAAAGACGGGAAGTCCATTTGGGACTAGTATTGAAGGTTGATAGTCAGGTATGTAAAGCATACTCTATACCATATCTTTGGCATAAAAGTGAACAATTGTTCTATTAAGAAAGTTTCCAAAGTTATTCAATAACATGTGATCCATAATGATTTTGTATCATGTCCTACGTTACCAATGAACTTGTTTCCACCCTACAAGATGTTAAGAAATTCCAATACTTACTTGTTTTCCAAATCATACATCTTTATTGCACTAATGAATGTCAGAAGGTATCCGGTTACTCAAACAAGATCCATGTGCTATTAATGACTCCAAAACATTTCATTGATATACCAATAAGTTCCTACTTCATTGTTATGGCATTGATGACTTCAAAACACTTTATTGATGTGCCAATGCATTCTTACTTCATTGTTATTGCATTGATGGTCTATTTATATGTCTCTTATTGATGTATCATTGTTTAAAAGTATCAAAAATGCGGTGGCGACCGAAATAACAATCTCAAAGATTAATTGAACTAAGTGATGAAAGTTCTCTCTTATCGGGTGGTATCCCAGGGGCATAAGCCTATCATGTGTCGATCCCTATTTATGTGTTTATGGGTGGTATCCCGTGGGCATAAGCCTATCATGGGTTGATCCCAGTTGATATGTACTCGAGGCAGCCTAATGGTCACAGTATAGTACAGTAATGATTACAAAGATGATAAGAACGAAGGTAAAGTGATTGAATAAATACAATGTACAGGTTGTCACAAGTTCTAGTAAGTGTGGTCCACTCCTATTATAATTTATTCACTTGTTTCTAATTTCTATTGAGCTCCTATATCATATGTGATTATCTAAAACTTTACATACTCAGTACATATTTTGTACTGACATCCCCCACGGGGACCTGCATTTCATGTTGTAGGCACAGGCACCTTAGCTCATACACCGCACAAGTAGGAGACAGGATATCCAGCTGCTTTTGGTGAGCTCCAGTTTGCTTCAGGCCTTTCCGTATCAGTCACTTTTGCTATTGTATAGAAGTTTGTTATATGTTGGGGTGTGTCCCGACCTTAGTTAAACTCTGTGTATTGTCTAGAGGCTTTGGAGAACTAATGTATAGTCAAGGTGGTGTTTTTTTAATAGACATGATGGCTCCAACGGCCAAGTATTGTATGTACCTATATATGTGTGCTCAAACTTATACAGGTGATTATTTCCTTTTATATGCAACATGATGATATCTGAATTTTGGGTTGTCATAGAGGTATGCATGGGAAGTATAAGGTTATGAGCTGGTTCTCTCGGGCCTCCTCGATTACGGGTGCCAGTCCGCCCCCATAGGATTTGAGGCGTGACATTTAGGCAAGGGGAAATTGATGTTTATTTGGTGGTACTCTTTCTTTTTTGTTGTTGGTGCTTTTGTACTGAACTGGTCTGGTGATGTAAAAAGGATCTTCAAGGGTTGGATTTTCAGCAAAGAAAAAGAAACTAGATAGCTTTGTGCATCAGATGCAAAGGCTTTTCTCTCTGAATAGCATAGAGGGTTGGATTAGTTTGCACCATCATTTGTATTTTATAATTGACACCTGTATTTGTATTTGTTTGTTCGCACCATCATTTGTATTTTATATAATTCAAACTTGTATTTTAAAGAACTGGTTTGTATTTGTATTTTATATTTGACTGTATATTATATTGGATTCTATTTGTATTATGATTTTATTGTGTTTGTATATTTAGATTATATTTGTATTTGTATTTGTATTCTATTTTCGTCGATGTCTTTTTATTTTTAAATAATTATTTTGTATTTGTAAGTTGATTGCATATTGTATTTAGCCGTTTTATCATTTGTATTTGTATACAAACAAGTAAATGCATTAAGTATTTGTATGTCAAAATTATTATTTGTATTTCTCTATTTATATTTAATAGTTCGCACTTGTATTAATGTTTACTAGTTCGCACAAATGAAAAGAGTGAAAAGAAAGAAGAAAAAAATACAAAAAAAGGAAGAAGAGTAATAGAAAATAAAGAAAAAAACAAACGAAAAAAATAGTAGGAGAAAAAATAACAAGAAAAAGAAAAAAAAGAAAAGAAAAAAAGACAAAATGCAAAAAAGACAACAACCAAAAAATTGAAAAAATAAAGAAGAAAGAGAAAAAAAAAAGGAAAAGAAAAGTTGAAGAAAAAAACAGAAAAAAGCAAAAAATAATAATAGACAATAGAGAGAGAAAAAAAAGGAGAAAAAAATACAAAAGAAAACAAAAAAAAATTAAAAAAGAAAAGAAAGATAAAAAGTAAAAAGGGGGAAAAAAGAAGAAGGAAAAAAAAAAGAAAGACAAAATGGAGAAAAGAGAACAAAAAAGAAAGAAGAGAGAGAAAACAAAAAAAAAAGGAAAAGAAAAACTGACGAAAAAATATTTAAAAAAATAGAAATAGAAAATAGAGAAAAAACAAAAAGGGATAAAAATAAAAAGAAAAAAATACAAAAGAAAAAAAAAAGAAAAAAATTGGAATAAGAAAAGAAAGATAAAACAAAAAAAAAGGAAAAGAAAAAAAGAAGGAAAAACTGAAAAAGGAAAAAAAGTAATAGAAAATAGAGAAAAAAAATTAATGAGAGAGACTATGAATTGTAATTATGAAAAAATTAATAGGCAAGAGAAGGTTTTGAATTGTAATTAATTGAAATTAGGCTATATAAGATAATTAGGAGTCAATATTGACTAAGTTGTGTAATTATCCTAATTTTTTTTCTCATTTTTGTATCTTAATATATATATATATATATATATATATATATATATATATATATCTTCTCATTTTACTGCATTCTTTTGTATTTATTTTTGGGATATCATCTCCAAAAATCTTGACCATAATTCACAATGGACAAAGATTATGAAATCAGAATTAGAAATTTTATAAAATTTATTTTGTTTCCTTTCTTAGTTTTCTATCTTCTCTCATTTCATTTTTCTTTTTTTCATTTTAAACATTATTCATTTTTTCATTCTCCTCAAAATTAATCTTTACCTTCTCAATAACCTCTTTAAATTGGCACCTACTATTTTTATTTCATCTTCTATTTATAGTTTTTTAATTTCTTTATAGATAAGGGTTAAAGAATTAAAAAAAAATATATATATATTAATCAAATCACACTTCTACTTAATTATTCATTAAAAGTTATGCAAAATCTGTACATGTCTATTATTTTGAGATGAAAAAAATAAAAAGGAAAAGAAGAAAAAGAAAAGAAAAAATGACAAAATGCAAAAACGACAACAAAAAAAATTAAAGAAAGAAAGAAGAAAGAGAAAACAAAAAAGGAAAATAAAAAATGAAGAAAAAAATAGAAAAAAGAAAAAAAAAGTAATAGATAATAGAGAAAAAAAAGGAGAAAAAAAATACAAAAGAAAAAAATAAAACAAAAAAATTTTAAAAAGAAAAGAAAGAGAAAAAGAAAAGGGGGGGGGAGGAAAAAACTGAAAAAGGAAAAAAAAAAGGAAAGACAAAATGAATAAAAGACAACTAAAAAGAAAAAATTGAAAAAAGAAAGAAGAAACAGAAAACAAAAAAATTAAAGAAAAGAAAAAACTGAAGATTTTTTTCTTTTTAAAAGAGTAATAGAAAATAGAGAAAAAAACAAAAAAGGAAAAAACTGAAAGAAATGAAAAAATTGGAAAAAAACAAAAGAAAGAAAGAGAAAACGAAAAAAAAATAGGAAAAGAAAAAAAGAAGGAAAAAACTGAAAAAAAGAAAAAAAAGTAATCGAAAATAGAGAAAAAAATTAATGGGAGAGACCATGAATTGTAACTATGAAAAAATTAATAGGCAAGAGAAGGTTATGAATTATAATTAATTGAAATTAGGCTATATAAGGTAATTAGGAGTCAATATTGGCTAAGTTGTGTAATTATCTCAATTTTATTTTCTCATTTTTGTATCTTAATATATATATATATATACATATCTATCTTCTAATTTTACTGCATTCTTTTGTATCTTCTTTTGGGATCTCATCTCCAAAAATCTTGGTCATAATTCACAATGGACAAAGATTATGAAAACAGAATCAGAAATTTTATAAAATTTATTTTGTTTCCTTTCTTAGTTTTCTATCTTCTCTCATTTCATTTTTCTTTTTTTCATTTTAAACATTATTCATTTTTTCATTCTTCTCAAAATCAATCTTTACCTTCTCAATAACCTCTTTAAATTGCCATCTACTATTTTTACTTTATCTTCTATTTATAGTTTTTTAATTTCTATATGGATAAGGGTTAAATACTTAACAAAAATATATATTAATCAAATCACACTTCTACTTAATTATCCATTAGAAGTTATGCAAAATCTGTACATGTCAATTATTTTGAGATGGAAAAAATATATAATAAGAGAACATAAATATTTTAATTTAAATATTTACACCTATAAAATATCATGATTTTTTACATTTTAATATTTATTTATAATGAAATTTATCTTTTAAATACCAACAATTATTACTATTGATACTTACCTTATGTAACTACTATGCATAATGCATGATATGATAAATATCATTAAATATCATAATTTTTTATAATTTAATATTTATTTATCAATAATTATTGATCAATTATCTCTTGATTTTTAAATTAGACAAACAAAAAAGAATACCTATTGCTACTACATCCGAAAAATAAAAATGCACTGAGCAAAAGGAAGTGTCATTTACTTTAGATATCTAATTAATTACAATTACATATATTAGTAATTTCTATGATTTAGTAAATATTTTTTATCCCATATATAACTTTTTTTTGGTAATACCCCATATATAAATTATAATCTTCGTTCTATTTCTTCCCATTTTTTTAGCCTACATTGAATCAAACTATTCATCTTTAATTCAAAATTCCACTTTTATCTAACAAAAAAAAGAAACAATTATCAAGAAGAGGAAGCTGCAATGGTTGTTGCTAAGCAAATTGTTGAGGACATATCTGAGGCAAAAATGAAATCAAAATCAAGATCTTCAACAATATTGAGGTTTTTATCACTGATGTTGGTACTTATGATTGCTTTCTTATCATTCTCAGTAACTGATTCTCCTATACTTGCTACCCCTGGGTCTATTATAGACTTAAGATACTCTAATGTCAGTATTCCATCACATATTCTGGTCTTGGCTTTTCCAGTCTTACCTAAGGCTAATAGTTACTTTAAGCAATTCTCGGGTGAAGCGGTTTGTTATTTCTCAAAGTTGATTAATGACCTTGGTAGAATAGATGATGTGCATCCGATTAAATTCATGAACTTGACTGCTCTAGAAGAGTGTAGCAATAGATATCATGGATATTTGAAAGGCAGTACTGGTAGTGAGGAATTGGATAAAAAGTTTGAACCAATTGACTTAGAAGAGGATGAAGAATCTGAAAGCGAGCCAGATGAGGAAGAACTTTAAATGGATGTTGATTTAGATGATGGTGGGGAAGTTAAAATTGAAGGAGTGGATGTGTTGGATATTGAAGAAGCTTCCGCAATTCAATTAGCCAAGGTAAATGGGGCTGATAGCTTAGAAAAGGATGTAGAACAAGGCAAGCATGATTTGGTGGAGACTGAAAAAGTTTCTGTTGTCCCAGGTGAGGGGAATGAATCTGATAGTTTAGAAAGGGATTTGGGCCAAGGGCTTACAACTTCTAATGTTGAGGTTGAGTTGGCTGAATCCCAATCTTTTATTGTTGATAATGCACTTGAGTCGATGATTGACAATCCTGAAAGCATAGTGAAAGAAATTTCTGCTTTTGCAGAAGCCCAACCTTTGGAAATGATGGAGTCTCCAATAAGACATGATGAAGATAATGTTGGTGCATATCAGATCCTGGGAATTTCCTCACTTGTACTAAGTCTGCTTGCTGGTACAGTTCTCTACGTAAAGAGAAGAAGTGGTAAGACTTTGCATCGAGTAGCAGTCTCAAGTAATAAATTTGCCACACACCATATTGTCAAAGAGAAGCATTCCTCTCAAAATTGGCCAACAGGGGTCGATGCCGCAGGAGTGAGACGTCCTTCTGAGATGAGCATCTTTCAAATAAGTTCATATCATAACAAGAAATATCCCAAATCAGAGGATGATGAGGCTCATAGCATTGAGAAGAAACCTAGAAAGAGTACTAGGAGAGAATCCTTGGCTGCATCTGAGTTCTCAATGGGTTCACCTTCATATGGAAGTTTCACTACATATGTGAGGATTCCTGCCAAGCATGTGAGTGTATTTAACTTGGTATATTCTATCTTCTTTGAACATAAACAATCCTTTTTGAATAGCCAAATCTATTCTCTTACTTGTATATTTTCCTTGGGAAATTTAGGCAAGTGGAGGAGAACAAGTCATCATCCCCGTAAGACGCTTGAGTAGAATTAGAAAAAATGTCAATTTCTCCATGAAGATTCTGAAGTCGCGTCACTATTGCACTGACAACTGAAGGAAAATTGCTCTTTTGCTTCTCAGCAAATCAGTCTTAGTAGGATTTTAACTGAAGTGATTCAAGTGTGATTTGTAGGATTTTAAGGTTCCTACACCAACTAAGTAGTAAAACATTAAAATCCTACAAATCACACTTGAATCACTTCAGTTAAAATCCTACTAAGACTGATTTGCTAAGAAGCAAAAGAGCAATTTTCCTTCAGTTGTCAATGTAGCAGTGATGCGACTTTAGAATCTTCATGGAGAAATTAACATGGCTTCTAATTATGCTCGAGCGTCTTACGGGGATGATAACTTCTTCTCCCTTACTTGCCTAAATTTCACAAGGAAAATATATAAGAGAATAGATTTGGCTATTCAAAAAGGATTGTTTATGTTCAAAGAAGATAGAATATACCAAGTTAAATACACTCATATGCTTGGCAGGAATCCTCTCATATGTAGTGAAACTTCCATATGAAGGTGAACCCATTGAGACTCAGATGCAGCCAAGGATTCTCTTCTGTTACTCTTTCTATGTTTCTTCTCAATGCTCTGTGCCTCATCATCCTCTAATTTGGGATATTTCTTGCTATGAGATAAACTTATTTGAAAGATGCTCATCTCAGATGGAGGCCTCGCTCCTGCGACATTGACCTCTATTGGCTAATTTTGAGAGGAATGCTTCTCTTTGACAACATGGTGTGTGGCAAATTTCTTACTTGAGACTGCTACTGGATGCAAAGTCTTATCACTTTTTCTCTTCATGTAGAGAACTGTACCAGCAAGCAGACTCAATACAAGTGAGGAAATTCCTAGGATCTGATACTGTAGGGACCAACCATGGAGCCTCATGTTAAAAAATACAAAAATTACAATCATCATTATAATAACAACGTTCTGTCCATTGTGTTAGGTTTTCGTGTAGATAGGAGTGTGAAGAAGAAGCATGGGTAGCAGCTCTCAGGCGATCCGCTATCCAGTTGCAACAACCGTTGCTGGAAATATTGATGCTCTTAATAGAGTTCTTGTTGACCTATATACTAGAAGCAATCCTAAGGTTCTTCTGTTTCTTTCAACTCTTATTTTTTGGGATTTGTTTGTTGGATTTTAAGGATCTGGAGTTCGAGTAGCTTAGGGAATCTTGACGTGACCTCTGTATTGTTATCTACTCTTTGTGTTCTTTTTTTTGGGTGTTGTTACATTTGTTGAATTGTTGAGTAAGTGGAAATAGAAATTTAGTGATTGATTTTGATTTTCTTAGGAATTGATGAAAATCAAAGAAGATTCTAAGGTTCTTGATTTTTTGTTGAATTTTTTAAGATCGGTAGTAGAGTTAGAACAGTTCAGGAGACTTTGATTTGTTGAGTTGGTGAATTGGTGAGGTAGTGGAACCAGACATTTATAGGACATAAGACTACCATAATTTTAGCTCAGGGTACAGCTTGAGTTCTTTTCTTGATTTTCCGTCCTCAATTGTTTTGATTTTTTTTCGTTTCTTCTTTCAAGTTTTGTTTTTCTTAGAGTCATTTGCTGAATTTTGTACATTAGTGGAGTTAGAACAGTTCAAGAAATGTTGATGTGAGTTATTTATTCTTCTTTAGTCTTCGTTCTAGAAATCTTGGTGTTGAATTGATAAGGGAGTAAAATCAAAAATTTAGTGCTTCATTTTGATTTTCTTATGAATTGATGAAAAATTAAGGAAGATTTTAGCTGTCAGTATGTCTTGAGCTCTTTTCTTGATTTTTCCGTCCTCAGTTTCTCAAGAAGTGTTGGATGATGTTATTTGAAACCTTGTATATGTAAAAGATTGAAAATAGAAAGAAAGCAGAATGCTACAGTTTATTTTTGGGAACATTTATTTATTTTTTGATTTGTGTGGAAGAAGACAGACCAACTTGTGGGATTACACGGAGTTTGTTGGCTAATCCAGTTTGAAATCATGGCACTACATAGAAGTAACTGTTTGCTGTTTTGTATTCAAATCTTCTCTTATATGCCTCTAGCTAATTATGCTTATATATTGTCCTTCTCCATGAATCAATAGAGACGGATAGGTCCTGATTTTAAATTTATATCAACCATCTTAGTGAACTTTTTGGTTTGAAAAATAATGTGAATACCAAGTTTGTTTATTTTTTGTTTTCTTTCACTTTTCCTGTTCCATTTTTCTACCGAAGGTTAGCAGAGCAGTCTTTGCACTGGCTGCTTGATATTGATACTGATGCAAGTTTCTTTCTTAATCATTTAATATTCTGTTTTGCTCAGTCTTGCTGTTTTTTGTTGTTTGAGTTTGCATGCTCTCTATCTATGCCTCTTTCCATCCTTCCCAGTTCCCTCTTCTAAAATTATCTTTCAAAAGCTTGGATTGCTTTTGAACCATGCCAATTCTTATTTATTCTCTCTAGTAGGATGGGGCTGCATTGACCTTGAGGCGGCTTGTAGAGGAAGAAGCTTGTGATCTTAGTGGAGAAGCTTTTTCTCGTTTCATGGATCATTTATATGAACGCATTACTACATTTCTTGATAGTAATGAAGTTTCTGAAAATCTGGGAGCATTGAGGGCTATTTGTGAGATAATAGATGTCACCATTAGCGAAAATGCATCAAAAGTAGCAAAATTCTCCAATTACATGCGCGTTGCCTTTGAAACAAAGCGTGATCCTGAAATCTTGGTCCTTGTGATAACGCTCATTCTACAGCTCTCGTTTGAGTGTAAAGCGGTCGTTAGCAAATATAGAACCCAACCTGGGTTGGGTGTCGATCCCACAGGGAATAGCTTGGCCAACAAGTAAGTAAAATTAATAGACTTTTGGTGCAAGTCTCGTAAAAAAGGGGGGATTGTAATAAGTAACCAAAGTAATGAAATAAAAGCTGAAAATAATAAAGTAAAAAGAGAAAGATTGTCACGTTGGTTGTAAACAATGAGAATTGAAGCGTTGGGGTTATGTCCACCTTCAGAGGTATACGTCTCTATTGGCTATGAGTGTGTAGAGTCTTGACATGCAATTGCTTATAGAGAATTGTAGTCGATGGTAAATCCAAGCGTCTCTCGACCTAAACAAGGACTATTTCACTTTAACTCTCTCGAGCTTAAAGTGTGTCTAGCGGTACAAATTCTCCAAGAGGTTAGTACAGTTACGGCACTAGCTTTTAATAGGAAAGGGTGTCCTACTACCTTGACATTATCTCTTTTCCAGACAAATAACCTTTCTCTCGAACAAGTTAAATGTTAGACTGGCGTTGGTCTATGCGTCTTCTTTTCTAGACAAATAACCTTTCTCTCGAACAGGTTAGATGTTAGAATGGCGTGTTCTTGTGTTTGTAACCGCAAAGAATGTAGATTTAAGATGAAGAGCGTAATGATATAAGCAATATACTTGTTTTGAACTCACAAACTCACAGCTATAGATAGTAACTCATTCGGCTTCCATAACCCCAACTAAGAGGTTTAGTTACCCATGAATGCGAAGGATATCACGTTTTGCATGGTGGATGGCGTGAATATTAGGTGTTTGGCGTGTGGTTTTGATGATTCCGTAGCAAGTAACGATTCTCTTGTTGTGGAATAGATGAATAGAAGAATAGATTAGAAGTGTTTGTGGTGGAAGATGAGAAAGATGGAAGAAAATTAATAGTTTAAGAATGAATTTCTTGAATGAAGGGAGGAGTTGCCTCCACTAAGGGAGGACTTGATTAAAATCTCTAGCATGATAGGGTATTTATAATACTCCTATCCTACTCCTACTATGCTAATAAAATAAATAACCAAATCCTACTAAACTAAGGAAATACTTAACCCATTTGTACTAGGTTAATGTAACATTCTCCTAATCCAAATAAACTAATGAAATACATAACCCAATTGTACTAGGTTAATGTATCATTGTCAAAATCCAGCTTTGTGTCTGTAAGTCCCCAAAGTCTTCAGAAATGCTGTTTTAGTCCTGGACAGATTTTCCATGCAGTCCCCAAAGTATTCAGAAATGCTGTTTTAGCCCGGGACAGATTTTCCATGCAGCAGATTTGGTCCTTTAGGCGTCCAGCTCCTTTCTACTTCGTTTGTGAGCTTTCTTTTGCGTCAAGTAAGCCATAAAATGCTGTATTTTGCATCATTTATACCTGAAACTTTCCTAATCATGTTCGTTAGCTCATTTATAGGAAAAAGGACTAAAAGTGCATGAAATATATAATTTGTTCTCAAAACTAGGCTAAAATATGGGCAAAATATATTGATATAGGCGTGTAAATTCGCCTATCATCAACACCCCACACTTGCAGCTTTGTTCGTCCTCGAACAAAATATCATGTCCTTCTAAACATCAACTTAGGGTTTTACAACAACAACATAAAACATTCTTCAAGACAAGCACAACAATTATCAACGAAGAGTAGCTTTCTGATTATAAGTAGAAACAATTTAACCTCAAGCATAGACTCGTGATGGTGATCAACTCGCATGCAAACGTTAAGGTACATAGAATCATATACAACTATCCAAAGCTCATCAACCATGTGTGTCTCACAATATAGTACCCATAATCATTCACAAGTATAGCATATTTTTCAAACATGGGTATCAACATATCCTTGCTCTCACTCTCGCAAAGAATTCATATGTAGCAACTAGTGACCATAAGCTTGCCTTTAATGTAGTACTCTACTAAATGTCGGAATTTTAAGATTAGGATCAAGTAGGTCTTTAGATGGTTGTAATGTAGGCTAAGGGACGGGTAGGACTATTTTGGCCAGAAATAGTGACTAAGTTCCTAAGCACTTTAATACATCACATTGTATCCTTGACACTTTGTTCTTTCAACCTTTCTTCTTTCTGTTTTTCTACCACCCTTGTTCTCCTATTTTGTTTTTCAATTTTAAGCACAACTCACTTTTCAGCTTTATTTTCCTTTTTCTTTTCACAACATACCTCTTATGATAGCCCTTTCTTTTTCATAACATATTCAAGCACCCTTGCAATTTAAAGCATCATACTCACCCAATTTCCTCTTATGTTGTCACATGACTTTTTCACTTTAAAGTACTTAGGAATTTGGATCAAATTACGGTCTTGAAAGAAAATGGATTAGGCTTACATACAAGGTTGTCAAAGAAATAGGCTAAAGGCTCAAAAGGGTTTGACTAGGATGATGTCCATGGGTAGGTAAAACTGAAGGTAAACATGTATAGGTTGCCAAAGAAATGCCTAAATCATATCCTAAACTTACATTCCTTATTTTCGCTTTGCATACATACGAGGCAAGTTCTAGCATCAGCCACATACATAGAATATACTATTAATCTCACACACACAAGGCACATGGTCGACTTGATTGGAAGTAATATAGACTCTTGACCCAATCAATTGAAGGAATTGAATCTTACAATAGCACATAATGAGTCACAACTAGAGCCTAAATGTCTCAATAGTCACAATTGTAGCACATACTCTTGTTCTAATCTCATGCTGCCTATCCAAATAATTTCATGCGTAGCTAGAAAAAATTTTACTCCTAAAAAAATAAAAAAACGTCACACGAAAAAAAATCACAAAAAAAATAAAAATTTGGACTCAAAACAAAATAAACAAGAGCAAACATACAAACATAGCATGCAGATTCTGCCGACACCCCACACTTAGACTAGACACTGCCCTCAGTGGAAAATAAAGTCGAAGAACCTGATTAGTCGGACTCTTCCTCAATGTCGGGGGTCATACCCCCTTCGTCCGAATCATCGTAAGAGTCATCGTCAGAGTTCTCCTCAGCATCAGAATCAGGCAAACGTCTATCATCATCAGTTGGCACGTCATCATCAAGAGGTTCCTCGAAATATACTCCCACTCCACACATCTCCCGGGCATATCTGTTCATTGGGTAGTCGTGGTCCAGCTGTTGGAGCTCTTCAGCAGTTGGAATACGTCCACCACTCATCATAGTGAATCGTGTCATGCCATAGAGATGACGGAAGAAACTCTCGTCACGAGCGTGTCTCTCCGCAGTGGTAAGGTTGACTCCATGCGTTGTTTCAGCATCTTTGACCTTGGTGAGGTCAACCTTCTTTGGGGTATGTGGGAGTTTGTGGTCAGCTGGTTCCTATTCTATATCCTCCTTCCGCAACATTGCTGTCAACAAATTGCCGAATGTGAAATGGGACCTGCTGTGGAGTCTGGCTTTTCTCATGGTAGATCGAATGATTGCCCCAAAGTTGATAGGGACATTCGTCATCAACGCATAAACCAAACACACTCTATCTCTCGATATCTTTGTGTATTGCGTCCCAGGAATAAGGCATGAGTTGACAATGCGCATCCAGATTCTTGCTTCCCTATTTAGTGGAGCATAGGGGAATGTGTTGTGACGGCCTGTTTCCTTATGTCTGCCCCATCTTGCCATTGATCTGCTTCCACAAAGCGTGTGTCTTATTGCTCTGTAAGGAGGCCTGCTGTACAGCTCTTTGTATGGTGCAGTGTCGACCGAAGGTAGGCCTAGAAACGAGTTGATCCAATCCGCTGTAAGCTGTAACACTTGGCCCCGAATTTTGACTTCGTTGCCTGTTGTGTTTGGCGACAAGTTGGCATAAAACTCTCTTGTCAAGTCAAGATTGCACTCTCCCATGTCACGGAAGATGAAATCCAGCTTCAGAGCCATTATCTTAGCCAACATTTGCGGCTCCTTCTTTGCTAAGGTCTCCTTGTTGATTAAGTCGACGTGCACATATTTCTTTTCTTTGTTGCTGCTGTACCATGCCTTGGCTTCTTCCTCAAGAACCCATTTGATTCCGAACATTCTGCGTGGTAGGTGTGCTGAAGATGATTCGCCTTGGTCTTTTCGGCTTCTCTTTTTGTCCTTGCGGGTTGTGGTAGCCTTCTCCTTGCCTTGCCTTGCTTTCGGTGCCATTGTACCTGAGACTAGAAATAATGTTAGATGCAGCACAATCGCACTTTATACAATCTACATGCAAGCACTAGGGGTACCACCCCACACTTAATCTTGTTAGCACAAATCAGTGAAGTGAAAGTGGTCGAGTACTCAGACTTCGTCGACATACGTCCTCGGATTGTATTCCGACAAGAAAATCAGCATTACATCACTTATGAGCAGCCACTTGGACGTCTTTCATGGTGCATATAGCGAGACTACAACATAGGAGTTACCGCATGGAATTGCTATTCGTACAACAAACACTACCTCCTACGTCGATAGTCACTATAACCTTATCCCGATGGCCGGGATGGTTAATCATGCAAGCATCCAAACAACACTCTCAAGCAATATTCATAGCCACATATGTTCAGCAAGTATCATAACAATGCCATTGAAACAAAATTCAAGTCGGAAACAAGACAAGAATTCCATACGTATATATTCAATCACACGATTTTGCAACAATTATCCACACACATGAACATCATCACCAATCTCTCATGATTTAGCATTTTATAATAAGCATAGCAACGTAGTACTTACGATAAATAGATGAAGAATAAGAGAGCACTTACTTGCTTGAAGATTGTGGAGAAGTTTGTTGTGGATTGGAAGAACAAAGGAAGAAAAATTTGAGAGGATTTGGGATGATATGCGGCACCTTTAGGGTTGATTCTAATGTGTTTGTGATAAAAAACCAAGTCCACTTTATATAGGAGGAGTATGGGTCGGGTTATGACCCATTTACAATCGGATTTGGGGGCAAAATCACCACATATGCGGCGCATATCTCTTGGCATATCACTTACATATGCGGCGCATTGTCCATGGCATAATGGGACATATGCGCCGCATATCCTATGGCATATCTAGACATATGCGGCGCATATCCTATAGCATTTGGTCTCAGTATCTCAAATGCCATAGCATAGGCGGCGCATAGTCAAAAGCACACCTAGGAATAGGCGGCGCATAGGGTATAGCACACTAGATTCTGAGTCCTTAGGCTATAGAATAGGTTGTGCATCGTTCGTGGCCTATTTTTACCAAGGCCTAGCCTTCCTCGAAGCCTATTATGACGTGAGAAAGGCTCAATTCATAGCCTTATGCATCACCATTCCTAACTTACCGACTTTACCATACAATGCGACCAAATCGTCAATTGAAATCAATCTCCTCGTTGCATCTTTCTTGCACCTATATTTGCTCAAAACACAATAAAAACGATTAGTACGATGGGTTGCCTCCCACCAAGCTCCTTAGTTTTGGTCGTGGCACGACTCCTATTTTTGGATTTTCATTTATCAAAAAGAAAAAAAAAAAAAAAATTAAAACGACGAAACGATAAAACGATAAAACGATAAAACGATAAAACGATGGGTTGCCTCACATCTAGCGCCTTATTTATTGTCGTGGCTCGACGTAGTAATCTCGAGTAATTAGACTTCGTCGAGATAAGTGATGGATCGTTTTCTAAAAGGATTTAGACGACAATGAGGCTTACCTGTGGTCATGCGATCTTTTTCGAGCTGGCTCATACGTTTCTCCAGAGAGTCACCAATTATATCATCAATAGTCCAACCCATAGCTCTCTTGTATCTCCTCAGAGCAGAGATGAGAGCTTCTACGTGCTGTTCACTTAAATCATCTGCTCTCTCTGGAAGTATATTTCTACTTTCCAAGAACACATACCTTAGATAATCGGGGAGCTCTTGCGATTCTAGCATCGGTGGCTCGTCAAAGGGAGTATTCGTTGTTGGTCGATTCTTGAGTTCACAATCTGGTTTCTTAGGAGTATAAGACTCTATTTCTGTTAGATCACCCATAAGTTCTTCATAATCTTCATTATCCTCATGCTCAACATTCAGTAGCGCAGCAGACAATGGCTCAACAGTAGGTTGTTTCTCTATAGATAATGCTTTCGTATCCTCATAATGAACATCAGCTACAGATGACTCATTCATATCGCTGGGCTGCTTCATTGTTTTGCATATATCAAACCGTACCACTTCGTCAACCACTTGTTTGCCGTTTGCTGAAGTTTCCAGCACCTTACCACTTCTGGTAGTGATGGCCATGCATGACCCATAATTCTTTGGGTTTTTCACAGTATCGCTTGGTAAGGTGCCAGCCTTTCTTTGATTGAATGCTGCTGAAAGTTGGCTTAATTGCTGCTCTATTTGCTTGATAGAAGTGGAATGAGAATCAACTAATTGCTTCATGGAGGCCAAATCGTCAATCACCTCCTTAACTCCCGCGCTCGTCGCTTCCACTTTTTTCAATAACTTAGCCATCATGTCTTCCATACTCCCAGAATTAGATGTGGTGGTATCACGTCTACCAGGGGGAACGTACAAACCACTCTTTTCATTATATTTCTTCCAACTACCTTGGTCTTTGTTTCCAGATTTATCATAATGGTTCCGACCTTGGTTTCCTTGGGCATTCCCACGGAAACCCCTCTGATTGTTCAAGTAGTCGGCCTCCGCTTCAGAATCAGATTCGTCTCTTCCTTTTAGCGCTACAGCTTTCACTTTTTCGGACTTCCCTGATAATAAGTGCTTGGTAAGAAGATCCATCTGCGTTTTCATGTGAGCCATGTCTTGGTCACGATCCTCTTGTCTTCGCCTCTGTTCTGCAGTCATGCCAAAAGATACAGTAGAGCTTGCTACCTCAGAATCCCTGGTATGCCAAGCTCTACTTTGCTTCGTCATCTGATCTAGCATATTGCTTGCCTGCACAAAGGTGAGGTTCATAAATGATCCACCTGCCGCATTATCAACCACTGGCTTAGTCACCGAATTCAAAGCTCTGTATAATATCTCCATCAAGTGGAAATTGGTCATATGATGGTTTAGGCATCGCATTAGCTTTGTCTTGAACCTCTCCCATGTTTCGTGGAGAGCTTCAGAGGGAAGCTGACGAAAGTTGCTGATTTCATCTCTCAATTGTGCTTTTTTGGATGGCGGAAAGAATCTTTCTAGGAAAGCGTCTTTCAATTGCCTCCAATGAGTAATAGAATCAAGAGTCAGCCCATTCAACCACATAGTTGCCTCCCCAGACAGAGACAATGGAAATAGACGTAATCGAATTGCATTCTGTCCAACTCCAGGATTGTCGAATGACTTTCATGTAGAAATAAAGTTGATCAGATGCATGTTCGGATCATCGCCTGCTAGTCCACCAAATAATCCCTTGAGTTGCAAAAGCTGAATCATAGCGCTAGTGATATTGAACTTTGCTCCAGGTGCTAATGGCGGAAGAATAATAGCTCCGGTGGCACCAGGTCCGTCTAGATCGTCCTCTTCGTCATCAAAAGGAATTTGCATAACTCGGCAATCAGGCCTCAATCGCGCTTGACGATCTCTCCTCTGTAAGGGTGCCGCCATCTCAGCAGTATGTCGTGGGTTTAGTAGCTCTTCATCGCCCAGATCCTCATCGTCAGGATTTGTTGCTCGCCTACGATTATCAATATTCTGTTGATGCACTTGAGCAGCCATCCTTTCAATTTCACGTTGTGCCTCCATTGATGCACTGAATAAACCTAAAAAAACAAAAACAACAACTAAAAGTAAAAGTACGAGAATCTTTGACCAAAGGGTCTAGTAATTATCACGAACTTGATTGACACTTGTATTCCCCGGCAACGGCGCCAATTTTTGATAACGCTCAATCTACAGCTCTCGTTTGAGTGTAAAGCGGTCGTTAGCAAATATAGAACCCAACCTGGGTTGGGTGTCGATCCCACAGGGAATAGCTTGGCCAACAAGTAAGTAAAATTAATAGACTTTTGGTGCAAGTCTCGTAAAAAAGGGGGGACTGTAATAAGTATCCAAAGTAATGAAATAAAAGCTGAAAATAATAAAGTAAAAAGAGAAAGATTGTCACGTTGGTTGTAAACAATGAGAATTGAAGCGTTGGGGTTATGTCCACCTTCAGAGGTATACGTCTCTATTGGCTATGAGTGTGTAGAGTCTTGACATGCAATTGCTTATAGAGAATTGTAGTCGATGGTAAATCCAAGCGTCTCTCGACCTAAACAAGGACTATTTCACTTTAACTCTCTCGAGCTTAAAGTGTGTCTAGCGGTACAAATTCTCCAAGAGGTTAGTCCAGTTACGGCACTAGCTTTTTAATAGGAAAGGGTGTCCTACTACCTTGACATTATCTCTTTTCCAGACAAATAACCTTTCTCTCGAACAAGTTAAATGTTAGACTGGCGTTGGTCTATGCGTCTTCTTTTCTAGACAAATAACCTTTCTCTCGAACAGGTTAGATGTTAGAATGGCGTGTTCTTGTGTTTGTAACCGCAAAGAATGTAGATTTAAGATGAAGAGCGTAATGATATAAGCAATATACTTGTTTTGAACTCACAAACTCACAGCTATAGATAGTAACTCATTCGGCTTCCATAACCCCAACTAAGAGATTTAGTTACCCATGAATGCGAAGGATATCACGTTTTGCATAGTGGATGGCGTGAATATTAGGTGTTTGGCGTGTGGTTTTGATGATTCCGTAGCAAGTAACGATTCTCTTGTTGTGGAATAGATGAATAGAAGAATAGATTAGAAGTGTTTGTGGTGGAAGATGAGAAAGATGGAAGAAAATTAATAGTTTAAGAATGAATTTCTTGAATGAAGGGAGGAGTTGCCTCCACTAAGGGAGGACTTGATTAAAATCTCTAGCATGATAGGGTATTTATAATACTCCTATCCTACTCCTACTATGCTAATGAAATAAATAACCAAATCCTACTAAACTAAGGAAATACTTAACCCATTTGTACTAGGTTAATGTAACATTCTCCTAATCCAAATAAACTAATGAAATACATAACCCAATTGTACTAGGTTAATGTATCATTGTCAAAATCCAGCTTTGTGTCTGTAAGTCCCCAAAGTCTTCAGAAATGCTGTTTTAGTCCTGGACAGATTTTCCATGCAGTCCCCAAAGTATTCAGAAATGCTGTTTTAGCCCGGGACAGATTTTCCATGCAGCAGATTTGGTCCTTTAGGCGTCCAGCTCCTTTCTACTTCGTTTGTGAGCTTTCTTTTGTGTCAAGTAAGCCATAAAATGCTGTATTTTGCATCATTTATACCTGAAACTTTCCTAATCATGTTCGTTAGCTCATTTATAGGAAAAAGGACTAAAAGTGCATGAAATATATAATTTGTTCTCAAAACTAGGCTAAAATATGGGCAAAATATATTGATATAGGCGTGTAAATTCGCCTATCATCACCTTGCTAGTAAAGTTCTTGGTCACCTAGCTAGATCTAGTAGTGCAATGACTGCAGATGAAGTAGAACGTTAGATGTGTAGTGTTTTGATGCTTCAGATACTTGATTATCTGACATCAGGATCTCAACTTTTTTGTATTTTCAGGTTAAAGTTGCACTAGAATGGCTTCGTGGTGAAAGAATTGAGTATCGTCGCTTTGCTGCAGTCTTAATATTAAAGGTGCAATTAGCATATTTCTTCATGATTTGTTGTATAAGAAAAAATTTTGAAGCTGGGTTTTGTTTATTTCATCTTTATATGATGGGGAAACTTTGAATTTGAAGTCTCTTTTTTTTGTTAGTATCTCTCCACCCTAGAAAATTCTACTGTTCTCACCGCCATTCTACCAAATCTCCCTTTTCCTTTCTCCAACTTTTACACCCTCCAATTTGCCATTGTTATAGAAAGTACCTAAAGAGGATTCCTTACTTTTCTCTTTCTTTCAAAACCGTGCATGAGACTTTCATCTCGCATGGATTCTAAGTGATAAAATAAAGAAGTGTTCCCAAAACTAAATACAAATATTAGCAATTTATTAAAATTGTATCCTAAAGGTTAACTAGTGTCTTTTTCCTATTATCACCGAATGAAGAGTGAAATAGTTCATACTATAGAAATGTGGTTATCATTCTTATAATATTTTAAATAAATCCACCACATAGCATATTGAATTCCAGATACGAGCTAAGTACTTGCTGATGATGTCCCTGTTTCAATCTCCTATCTTTAAATTTTCGGAAATGGCAGAAAATGCTTCAACCGTCTTCAATGTTCACGTACCGGAGTTTGTGGATGCTATTTGGGTTGCTCTGAGGTATCCAACGTTGGCTGTTCAAGGAAAAGCTGTTGAGGCATTGCGTGCGTGCCTTCGTGTTATTGAAAAGCATGAGACAAGGTGGCGTGTTTAGTGGTATGTCTATTTTTCTCTTCCCCCTTATCATTTTTCAGAAATACTAAAAGATTGTTTCAGTGGCATATTTATTGATCCAAGGAATCTACTCTTAAATTGGTGGTTCCGACAGGTATTATCGAATGTTTGAGGCTACCCAATATGGATTGGGGAGAAATGTACCTGTTCACAGTATACATGGATCCCTTCTCGCAGTCGGGGAGCTGCTAAGGTTTGCTATCAAATTACATCCAATTATTTATTTAATTATAGAAAAATATTTTTGATTTTCTTGTGCTTTGTTAAATTGCTAAGATCTGCTAAATATTTGAGAAACTGGAGACTTAAAATCTCTAGTTATATCGGGGAGGACTTAAGAGTTGGTCTACCTCAAGTCTGAGGAATTTACATGTTTTGGGTGCAAATGTCTGCTACCTAATTGTTTCTTATATAAAGTAATTATAATGAAGAGGAAAAAGGCGTCTATTACCTACTTGTTCTTATTAGCGATTGAATCTAGAATGCATTTATGATCTATAGATTGATTATGATCTCTACGTGTGTATGGGATGGGGGTAGGGTGGGGTGGGGTGGGGGTGGGGGGTCACCCAACTTTAGTAATTTGTTAATGACATCTCTCGTATCGATTTTTGTTAGTTGATAGTGTATATATTGACAGGATCCTCTGTTGATCTTAGATTATGTGGTCAGGTTTAATAAGATATCGTCTTGAAACTTGTTGCAGATTTCACTTGCAAGAAGTTGAATCTCTATAAGTGGAAAAAAATTACTGATTTCAAACTTGAAAAACTCATCTTCAAAACCTAACCAAAAAATCATTCCAATGTATAACCAAACAATGTTTCGAAAATATTTTTTGGAAAAAAGGGGAAAACTTTCTATGTTGAAAAGGTTTCTGGGATAGTTGTTGGTTTGTGATGGTGTGGTTTGTCTTCTTATGAGGTGCTAGTGGGGGTGAAAGGTAGGTTCTTAGGTAATGGATGGTTGCATGAAGAGGGTGGCAGTCAAGTTACCTCTTCAAGCAATTTGAGGGCAATTTTTTCTTTTCTGTATTGCCATGTATGCAGTTATGCTAGTATGGTTCCATGACTACTTTAGTTTCATGGATTTATGTGTTTTTGGTTTGTGTCTCCTTCACAAAGAATAATGTAATATCCTCAAGTCATATGCTATGGGAATTGGACCCAGGAATATCTATCTGCTTGTGATATGATAAATGATTCATAAGAGCAAATTTGTCATCAGAATGTGCAGGAACACAGGAGAGTTCATGATGTCAAGATACAGGGAAGTTGCTGAAATTGTTCTAAGATATCTGGAGCACCGAGATCGCCTAGTTTGCCTTAGCATAACTTCTCTACTTCCTCGAATTGCCCATTTTCTGCGTGATCAATTTGTGACTAATTATTTAATGGTTTGTGATATTTGATTTCATTTTAATGATTTAATCTTCTTTTGCTAGCTGTAGAATCTGGATGAATGAGATTTGCATCTTCAATGTTGACTACTGTGAACTCAAGTTTGTTGATTTTACTTCTACAAATATACATGAATCATATACTTCATGTCCTTAAAATAACTGCAGAACGTGCCAGTGGGTTCATTGCTCTTGGGGAGATGGTTGGGGCTCTGGATGGTGAACTCATTAACTATTTGCCGACAATATCCTCTCACTTGCGTGATGCGGTTATTCTATATATGTCATTACAGATGTACTTGTCTAACTGTACTATTTCCGGTCTTTCAATTAGAAAGTTATATTTTTTGTCCCCAATGTAAAAAGAAGTTATAAATAAATGAAAGGTTTTCTTTGAGTTTGAGCAAAAATGTCATGAACGGGTTTTTTTGTGTGGTGTTATTCAAGGGTAACATATGTATTTTCTGTGTCACAACATTCCACCTTTGGATTGTAGTTTCTTTCTATAACATGTAAACGCGCGAGCAATAATCTTGATAGGTGAAATATGTTTCTCTCAGATTGCTCCCCGTAGAGGCAGGCCCTCACTTGAGGCGCTAGCATGTGTTGGAAATATTGCTAAAGCAATGGAACCAACCATGGAGCCTCATGTTCGTGGTCTTTTAGATTCTATGTTTTCTTCTGGGCTTTCCCTGACTCTAGTGGAAGCGTTGGAGCAAATAACTGAAAGGTTCTCTCTGAGTTTGCATAGAACTTTCATGAATTAGTTCTTTTGTGTGGTGTTGCGAAAGGGTAATATATGTCTCTGTGTCTCAGCATTCCACCTTTGTTGCCAACCATCCAAAATCGGCTGCTTGAATTTATCTCAACAATTCTTTCAAGATCTCATCATTCAATGCCAAGACAATCAGCTTCTGTGAGTCGAGGTCATATTACAACGGTTACCCCCCAATTACCAGAACTGAATGGTTCTGCGCTAGTTTAACTTGCTTTGAGAACCCTTGTTCGTTTTAATTTCCAGGTTTATCATCTATATTTCTGTGCACTTCATTTCCCTTCTTGATAGTTTAGTTTGATACTGGATTTGGGGTTATAGGGCCACGATCTTCTTGAGTTTGCAAGGGAGTATGTTGTTGTGTATTTAGAAGACGAGGACGGAGCTACAAGGAAGGATGCTGCGCTGTGTTGCTGCAAACTAGTAGCAAAT
Organism: Capsicum baccatum var. pendulum; assembly: GCA_030864225.1. Classification (NCBI taxonomy): domain Eukaryota; kingdom Viridiplantae; phylum Streptophyta; class Magnoliopsida; order Solanales; family Solanaceae; genus Capsicum; species Capsicum baccatum. The sequence goes on along the minus strand of CM061551.1, from coordinate 154,784,205 downwards.
TCTTTCTCGGTGATCTCTTCTACCCAGTTTAGTCCTAGTAGAATCAATCGTGCCAGCGGAAAGCAACGTCATTGGGTTGTTGAAGAGGTTTACTTTTGAACTGTGTCTCTTGGTATTATTTATTTCACTGGTTTATCACTTCTTAATTATCTGATCATTCAAATATGGGCCTTTAAAAACACCCTTGTCCTAATAACTGTATAAGGATGTACAATTCAGTTTTAGCCTTTTAGGATTGGCTCGATATTTCAGTTTCTCTATCAATCTCTCAGATGGTTTATCCCTTTTTCTTGAATAGGTTGCAGGTATCTCTCTTGGTGTACTGATTTTGGGGTGCATGCCTGGACTGGGTCCCAAGTTTAGCATATGTTACTTACTCCATTCATCCCACAAGTTGGCCTACTTTCTTTTCATTGGTCGATTTAGTCTCAAGTTTGCACATGTTAATTACTTCCTCCATTCCAAAATCTCCTAAATTGCATTCATTGGCAATTAGTATTTGTAGAGTATGTTGTAAATCATTTGATACCTTTATCTCTTTCTTGAACCCATTACTTGATAAAGTATTTTTCAGTGTCATTTGTTTACATTCTTTTTCATAATTTGTAACATATTTCTATTACCTTCCCAAAATCCAGATTATTTTTTTTGTCACGTATGATTTCTATTTACATTACACACTATACTTTGTCACAATTGAACTATAATGGAGGTTTAGGCAAGGAGAAATTGATGTTTATCTGGTGGTACTCTTTCTTTTTTGTTGTTGGTGCTTTTGTACTGAACTGGTCTGGTGATGTAAAAAGGATCTTCAAGGGTTTGATTTTCAGCAAAGAAAAAGAAACTAGATAGCTTTGTGCATCAGATGCGAAGGCTTTTCTCTCTGAATAGCATAGAGGGTTGGATTAGTTCGCAGCATCATTTGTATTTTATACGCACTTGTATTTGTATTTGTTAGTTCGCACCATCATTTGTATTTTATATAATTCGCACTTGTATTTTAAAGAACTGTTTTATATTTGTATTTTATATTTGACTGTATATTATATTGGATTATATTTGTATTATGATTTTATTGTGTTTGTATATTTAGATTATATTTGTATTTGTATTTGTATTTGTATTCTATTTTCATCGATGTCTTTTTATTTTTAAAGAATTATTTTGTATTTGTAAGTTGATCGCATATTGTATTTAGCCATTTTATCATTTGTATTTGTATACAAACAAGCAAATGAATTAATTGTATTTTCTTGATTCTAAAATATATAAATATGCAATGTATCATTTGATACAAATGGACCGTTTTGTATTTGTATGTCAAAATTATTATTCATATTTGCAAATAAATAAATAAATATCATTTGATACAAATACAATTACAAAAAAATGAAACCAACAATTTTAAAAATACAAATACATATTTTATTTTCATAAAATTTGAATTGTATTTATTTGTATTAATAAATATATCTGGTATAAATAAATACAAACAAATATTCGTAAAAAGACAATCAATCGTTCCTTTTCAATAATTAAAAAATACAAATGATAGTTCACATTTGTATCTATATTTTATAGTTCGCATTTGTATTTGTATTTTATAGTTACCACTTGTATTTATATGTTATAATTCATCTCTCTATTTATATTTTATAGTTCGCACTTGTATTTATATTTACTAGTTCGCACAAATGAAAATGAAAAAAAAAAAGAAAAAATAAAAAAAGAAGGAGAGTAATAGAAAATAAAGAAAAAAACAAAAGGAAAAAAATAGAAGGAGAAAAAATAACAAGAAAAAGAAAAGAAAAAAAGACAAAATGCAAAAAAGACAACAAAAAAAAATTGAAAAGGAAAGAAGAAAGAGAAAATAAAAAAGGAAAAGAAAAAATGATGAAAAAAATAGAAAAAAGAAAAAAAAAGTAATAGATAATAGTGATAAAAAAAGGAGAAAAAAAACAAAATAAAACAAAAAAATTTAAAAAAGAAAAGAAAGAGAAAAAGAAAAAAGGGGGAAAAAAAAGAGGAAAGACGAACTGAAAAAAGACAACAAAAAAGAAAAAATTGAAAAAAGAAAGAAGAAAGACAAAACAAAAAAAAAGAAGGAAAAGAAAAACTGAAGAAAAAATATATATAAAAAAAAGAGTAATAGAAAATAGAGGAAAAAACAACAAAGGAGAAAAAATAAAAAGAAAAAAATACAAAAGAAACAAAGATGAAAATATTGGAAAAAGAAAAGAAAGAGAAAACGAAAAAAAAAGAAAAAAAATAAGGAAAAAACTGAAAAAAGAAAAAAAAGTAATAGAAAATAGAGAAAAAAATTAATGGGAGAGCCTATGAATTATAATTATGAAAAAATTAATGGGCAAGAAAAGGTTATGAATTATAATTAATTAAAACTAGGCTAAATAAGGTAATTAGGAGTCAATATTGACTAAGTTGTATATATATATATATATATATATATATATATATATATATATATATATATATATATATTTATCTTCTCATTTTACTGCATTCTTTTGGGATCTCATCTCCAAAAATCTTGGCCATAATTCACAATGGACAAGGATTATGAAATCAGAATTAGAAATTTTATAAAAAAAAATTTGTTTCCTTTCTTAGTTTTCTATCTTCTCTCATTTCATTTTTCTTTTTTTCATTTTAAACATTATTCATTTTTTCATTCTCCTCAAAAACAATCTTTACCTTCTCAATAACCTCTTTAAATTGCCACCTACTATTTTTACTTCATCTTCTATTTATAGTTTTTTAATTTCTTTATAGATAAGGGTTAAAAAATTAACAAAAATATATATTAATCAAATCGTACTTCTACTTAATTATCCTTTAAAAGTTATGCAAAATCTGTACATGTCAATTATTTTGAGATGGAAAAAATATATAATTAGAGAACATAAATATTTTAATTTAAATATTTGCACTTATAAAATATCATGATTTTTTACATTTTAATATTTATTTATAATGAATTTTATCTTTTAAATACCAACAATTATTACTATTGATACTTACCTTATGTAACTACTATGCATATTGCATGATATGATAAATGTCATTAAATATCATAATTTTTTATAATTTAATATTTATTTATCAATAATTATTACTATTGATTCTTACCTTTTTAATAGCAATAGGTACTACACTGATTACTACAATTTCCTTAAAAAACCGTAAGATAAAAGATTTTTAAGGAAAAGATGTTTGTTTATGCAATAATTTAAATTCTAATTTAAGGAATGATTCCAAAAATCTGAAACTAAATATTTGAGATAAATGATTTTCCTTTTTTAAGAATACAAGAATAAAAAAATAAATTGAAAAGCAATAAAATTTTAAAAAATGTATGAAGAATGCTTATTAATAGAACATAAATCTTAACCACGTGAACGTAAATGATGAATACAAAGTAAAACTTATTCATATTCTTTTATTTATTTTTCTCATGTTTTTGCCCATTTTCATTATTTCATTTGTCTTAATTTTTTGTCAAATATTTATAAAATTTTCATTTTTACTCCAAAATTTTGATGCAAAATCTTCTCTTCTCTCATATATAACTTATAAATATATTATAGAAAATATCATATAAAGTATCCCTAAAAAAAGAGAAGAACAGAAAAGAATTCTCATAAATATAAAGTAAAATCCCTATTTTTACTCCAACTTTTATACAAAATTTTCTCCTCTTCCATATACAACTTATAAATTCATCATGGGAAGTACCATATAAAGTAGACCTAGAAAAAGAGAATGCGAGAACAAAATTTTCATAATTATAATGTAGCCCTAGAAAAATAGAAAAGGAAGAGAATAGAATTCTCATAAATATTTTTGTTTACTCTATTGTATACAATTCAATATCAAAAATAGGTTAAAAACACCATTCTATTCTATCAAACTCATCGTCTCTAACCGTACCATCAAACCTTTTATCATGAATCTGTTTGTCATCCTAGTATTCATATTTGTCTTGACCCGACAAATTCGTTTGGTGGACTCTCGAAAAATAATAGAGAATCTTTTGCATAGCATTCTGTCTTCTATATTTTTGTAGATCCTAATAGGATTGTGTGATTGAAATCATATACTTCTGGCTTTAATTTATAGAGGTTAGAGATGAGTGTATTTTTTTTTTTTGTTTAGTTTCTGCAATTTTTTTTTATGTTACAATGATCAAATTAATAAGTTTTTATGACAAAGAAATCAAAAGTCTGAAATGATAGTAATGACCATCAATACTTACTTTAATGATTTTTCTTCATAAATAAAGAATATCAAAAGTTGTAATGGTAATATTAAGTAAATATTAAAAGATAAATGTCCTTTATTAATTAGTTTAATTGTCCATTTAATTAAATAATAGTGAAAAAAATTCAAAAAACCCAGAAAAAGATAAATACTTTTTCATTGAGGCATGCCACATCAGCAGCCTACAATGTCTCCTTTATATATGTATATATAGATTTGAAAATATGTTAAAAGTGTCACTACAATGAACTATTTTAGAAGTAAAAAAGGTTTTTCTATTTTTAAAAGAAAAATAGTGAATAGAATTAAGACATTATTTTCACTACAATGAACTATTTTAGAAGTAGAAAAGGGTTTTCCAAAGATAGTGAGAGATTTTAAATTTTTAAAGTATTAGAATAATTGGTAAAAGATTTTTAGATAACTCCAGATGTTAACTAAAGTTTTTTTTTTGATAACTACGTCTATTCGTAAAAAAGTACATCCAGGTTTACGTTTTAGTGATGGAATTCATAGTTATTATTGTTAGATCTTGAATTTCAAGAAGGGCAAAAAGTATCCCTTAAAAAATGTAATAGATTATTTTTCTTAAATATGATTTACAATAATAGTCACATGATAGAAAATACATCGTTTTCACCCCAAACTATATCCGAAAAGTCGAAGGCACACATAAACTATACTAGTGACCTATTACACACCTAAACTATAAAAAAGTGAAACTTGGTGTAGTGTTTTACACGCGCTGCCACGTCAGCACCATCTCAGTAAAAAGTATCATTTTTTTATAGGTAAGGTGTGTAATAGGTCACTTATATAGTTTAGGTGTGGATTCAAATTTTCGACTATAGTTTGGGGTGGAAATGATGTCTTTTCCCTTAATGTTTTTAGCCGTTTACTTTTGTTATTTAATAGGCTGGACTCTCCTAAAATAAGTGTAACACACGCGCTTTAGAATGGGGGTCGCGGGGAGGTAATAATATCACTTTTATATAGTTAAGGTGTGTAATAGATCACTTATATAATTTATGTGTGGCTTAGATTTTTCTTGTATAGTATGGGGTGGAAATGATGTTTTTTCCCTTTATTTAGTGATGATTGATGAGAGTGCAATATTCAATGGTACCATATAAAAAATTATGTATTTAAGTGAGAAAAGATCGAAACGTTTGTTGCTTATTATCCACCAAGTTTTGAGCCTCGTGAAATTTACTTTCGAGATTTTTTAGTTTATAAAAGAGACACAAAAGCTTAATTTTTATGCACAAGTCAATAGAATAGAATATGAAGAAAAGAGACATCTAACACAAAAGAATTGAATTAAATTAGAACATGAAATCATGAAAAACAAGATTATACATAAAGGAAGATAAACTAGATCTAATGAGAAGGCAAATATATTACTACTTGATATTGAGAGAAGTCTTATCATTATTTGGCTTGGGCTTACTTTTTAGTGGCAGAATATTTTTTGACAATATCCATAATTATTATTATTAGACTGTGAATGTTAAGAAGGGCCAATCCCGCTTATAAATGTAATAGATCATTTTTAGTAAATAAGATTTACAATCATGAATGTCATATTATTTTGATCTAGTGATAAGAGCGCAATGTTTAATATGTAACCACATGGCAGAATATGAAGCAGTAGCATGTGAAAAAAAAATATTTAAGTGAGAAAATATAAAGACGTTAGCTTACTATTCACCGAATTTCGAACCTCGCAGTATTTACTTTCGAGATTTCTTAATCAAGAAAATGAAATAAAAGAACTTGAATTTTGATGAACATTGCAAAACAAGAATAGCAAAATCATCGAACTTGATTTAAAGGCACGTTTGCGCTGCAACTATTTTAATTTCAAATTCTTGATGTTGTACCTTATTAAATAAGTTGTTTGTAATAGTTTAATAGATAAAAGTTCACATAGTAAGTACATGATGATATGAATATGATAGTGTAATGATATTTTTGTACCAACCTACTATACATGTTACTTATTCCTTCGATCTATTTTATTTATCTAGTATTGACTTAACACAACAAGAAATAAAATGACCATTTTATTATATTATTACTTGAATATAATAGTATTTATACTTTGAAAAATAACTATAGTTAATTTAACAAACTCAAATTAGAAATTATTGATAAATTATCTCTTGATTTTTAAATTACACAAACAAAAAAGAATACCTATTGCTACTACATCCGATAAATAAAGTGCACTGAACAAAAGGAAGTATCATTTACTTTAGATATCAAAGTAATTGCAATTACATATATTAGTAATTTCTATGATTGAGTAAATATTTTTTACCCCATATATAACTTTTTTTGGTAATACCCCATATATAACTTATTCTGTCCGTTCTATTTCTTCCCATTTTTTTTAGCTTGAATTGAATCAAACTATTCATCTTTAATTCAAAATTCCACTTTTATCTAATGAAAAAAAATAAGCAGTTATCAAGAAGAGGAACCTGCAATGCCTGTTGCTAAGCAAATTGATGAACTCGCACTACCTGTTGCTGAGGACATATCTGAGGCAAAAATGAAATCAAAATCAAGATCTTCAACACTATTGAGGTTCTACTTATGATTGCTTTCTTATCATTCTCAGTAACTGATTCTCCTATACTTGCTACCCCTGGGTCTATTATAGACTTAAGATTCTCTAATGTCAGTATTCCATCACATATTCCGGTCTTGGCTTTTCCAGTCTTATAAGGCTTATAGTTACTTTAAGAAATTCTCGAGTGAAGTGGTTTCTTATTTCTCAAAGTTGATTAATGACCTTGGTAGAATAGATGATGTGCATCCGATTAAATTCATGAACTTGACTGCTCTAGAAAAGAGTAGCAATATATATCATGGATATTTGAAAGGCAGTACTGGTAGTGAGGAATTGGATCGAAAGTGGATAAAAATTTTGAACCAATTGAGTTAGAAGAGGATGAAGAATCTAACCGAGCCAGATGAGGAAGAATTTCTAATGGATGTTGATTTAGATAACGGTGGGGAAGTTGAAATTGAAGGAGTGGATGTGTTGGGGATTGAAGAAGCTTCCGCAATTCAATTACCGAGGTAAATGGGGCTGATAGCTTAGAAAAGGATGTAGAACAAGGAAATCATGATTTGGTGGAGGCTGAAAAAGTTTCTGTTGTCCCAGCTGAGGGGAATGAATTTGATAGTTCAGAAAGGAATTTTGACCAAGGGCTTACAACTTCTAATGTTGAGGTTGAGTTGGATGAATCCCAATCTTTCATTGCTGATAATGCACTTGAGTCGATGATTGACAATCCTGAAAGCATAGTGAAAGAAATTTCTGCTGTTGAAGAAGCCCAACCTTTGGAAATGATGGAGTCTCCAATAAGACATGATGAATATAATATTGGTGCATATCAGATCCTAGGAATTTCCTCACTTGTACCGAGTCTGCTTGCCGGTATAGTTCTCTACGTGAAGAGAAGAAGTGATAAGACTTTGCATAGAGTAGCAGTATCAAGTAAGAAATTTTCCACACACCATGTTGTCAAAGAGAAGCATTCCTCTCAAAATTGGCCAACAGAGGTTGATGTCGCAGGAGCGAGATATCCGTCTGAGATGAGCATCTTTCAAATAAGTTCATCTCATAGCAAGAAATATCCCAAATCAGAGGATGATGTCACAGGAGTGGCTTGTCCGTCTGAGATGAGCATCTTTCAAATAAGTTCATCTCATAGAAAGAAATAGCCCAAATTAGAGGATGATGAGGCTCAGAGCATTGAGAAGAAACCTAGAAAGAGTAACAGGAGAGAATCCTTGGCTGCATCTGAGTTCTCAATGGGTTCACCTTCATATGGAAGTTTCACTACATATGAGAGGATTCCTGCAAAGCATGTGAGTGTATATAACTTTGTATATTCTATCTTCTCTGAACATAAACAATCCTTTTTGAATAGCCAAATCTATTCTCTTACTTATATATATTTTTTGTGAAATTTAGGCAAGTGGAGGAGAAGAAGTCATCACCCACGTAAGACGCTCAAGCAGAATTAGAAGCCATGTCAATTTCTCCATGAAGATTCTGAAGTCGCGTCACTACTGCATTGACAACTGAATTAAAATTGCTCTTTCGCTTCTTAGCAAATCAATCTTAGTAGGATTTTAACTGAAGTGATTCAAGTGTGATTTGTAGGATTTTAATGTTTTAATTAGTTTGCTGATGATATAATGTTGTTAGTGAAACTTTATGCATGTTGCCTCCATTTGTTGAAGTTTCATTTATTAGTTGAGGATTTCGTGTGGCTTGTGTATAGCACATTGCTTGACCCTTGCTTCTATGAACTTTTGCATGATCTGATTGTTGGCTTCATTTCTACTCAATTTTTTGATGAACTTTTCATAGTACAACGTAGTTTAGGAAATTTGATGTCGTAACTTATTTGTCCCCACCTTAAAAGTTAAACAAATGTAACCCTTAACACGTTTGATTAAATCATACTCTCGAATGTAGAACTTCTAACCATCTTCTTCCAACTAGATATTTTATTATATTGTGATATGAGAACTTACCTCGAATACTTGTATGGCCAATGACACTATTTCTGAGTTTATGTGAACTAAAACTTTTATGACCGTTTTCATTAGTACTTCTAGCCATCTTTGATAAGAGTCTCAGATTTAGTTGAGCAAATGTATGAGCTTTCAATGAAAAATTGGAGTAAGGAAACTCAAAAAATAACTTTTAACACAAGTACATGGAGTGACTCAACTTTAGATGGATGTTATGGTTGATAGGTGGAGCCATGAAGGTACATGTATCTAAGTCTAACAAACTGCAATGGCTTCTTTAAGCTAAAACGTACAATATTCCAACAAAGGGACTTATTATAAGCTGTTTTGAGTTACCTGAATAAAAGTTGCACATAAATATTGTTACTTGTTTAGGTGGTTACAATATTTACATTTGATTGTTACTTACATCTTATTGTATTGTATGACAGAGAAAAAAGCAATAAATTTTACAGTCAAGAGACAGATCCCTTTACAGAACAACTAAAGCAAATAGTATACAAGAACAATGTTAAACCAGTACCACATCCAAAAATCTTTTTTGGATGGTATTTCCACATGATGTGCCTTCTTCAATGTGCTTATTCAACAAACAATATGACCAAATCCCTCATAAATGAGTCCAATAACAATATATGTCCACTGAGAAACTAGCCTAACATTGCAATGTCTACATCCAAACACCCACTGATTTAACGTCTCTATCACAATCTCCATAAGTGAAAAAGAAATTGTAGTCTTGCGCGACTTTATCTCCCAATTCAAAGTAAATGCACCCAGAAGAAATTGAATTTATTCAATCATGATAACAGAACCGGCAAGAAGCAAGAAATCGTTAAGAAGATGAGTCGGAATGAGAAACAGGACAAACATATGTAAATCAGGTCAGAAAGGCTATATCAACCACTATATTTGCAATTGCTCCTATTTGTTATAAAATTCTATTAGTTAATCAAGAAACTGACAGCAGAAGGTTTATTGTAGAGGGAAATCACTGTCTAAAAAGCTCCCACCAAAGCTTTAACCTTGGTCTTCCCGGTTTTAACAAGCTTACTCGCTGTCTCTTCAATCTCATTATTCAACAAACCCTGCACATCTTTCTTTTGTTGCATATCCTGATGCCTCAAAACAATTTTTCCAGAGATAGGGATGGTATTAATTTTGTCATAATCAACTCCTTTCTTTTTAAAGATTCTCTTTCTTATATTGTTGTCCTAGCTTTCACCCATATGTCGTCCCCATCTAAATGTCAGCCTCCTAGGGCTGCTGGGTTTTTTGCTTGAGATCAACTATCTTGCCTCTCCTAAACTTCAGTTTCACTATCGAAGAATTATTATCATTAGAACAACCTGTCTTACCTTTTCTCAATGTCTTTTTTCTGATTTTTCCCAGCAGTTTCTGCTTCTGCTATGTGCAACAACTTTTTACTGCTAGAGGTGTATTTACCCAATGCACTGTCTGCAGAATTAACAACTTCCTTTTTATCTTCTTCATTAGACAACGGACGTGATTGTAAATGGGATGAAGACTTTGGTGATGCTTTCACTTTGGGAGTACGTAAAGTTTTCTCAAGAACCATTTCAAGGTTCAGTTTGTTTGTCCCATCTCTCCGCATCTTGTTCTGGTCCTTCAGAGGAGCCAGCAGTTTTAAGATTTTATTGCTTCTTACCCTCAAGATAAAAGGTTTAACAGATGAAGATTTTGGAGGAGATGAAAGAGTTGACGTCTTCAAATATTTCACTACAGACACTTTAGGTGCGATTATTTGTTTTCTATAATTAGCAACACTGTATTTCTTGCCTCCTGCATCTACACCTCCTAAGATCTTAGATGAAGATTTATTTTCTTTTTTGTCTCTGGCATCTTGTAACTTGAGGAATCCAATTTCAGAGAGTGAACAATTTTTGGTGTCAGCAGTATCTTTTTCTTTTTTATTTCAGAGGGTTCAAGTGAGTGAACCTTAGGAGAAAGCCTTCAATCGACCACATTTAAATTCTTTTCCTATCCTAGCATATTCCCTAGAGGAGCAGATGGCTTTTGATTGACCACGGCCTCTTTCTTTCTCTCTACCAGCATACTCCCAGGGGGAGTAGAAAGATTTTGCTCAACCACAGTCATATTTTCTCCCTCTCCTAGCATACTCACCAGAGAAGCTGAAGACTTTTGCTCAGCCATAGTCACCTCATCTATCCCTCCCTTCATGCAACCTGGAGGAGAAGAAGGATTTTGCTCAACCATAGTGACCTTCTTTTAATCTTTGAGTACACTCTCCTGAGGTGATGAAGGCTTTTGATAGACCTCATTTACCTTCTTTCCCTCTTCCAGCATATTCACAGGAGGAGTGTTAAGCTTTTACTTGACCAAAATCCCCTTCTTTGCATTACTCTGGTTACTCCTTGAAGTAGTGGAAGTCTTTTGCATGACCACGGTCCTCTTCTTCGCCTCTCCTAGCCTACTCCCTGGAGAAGTGAAAGGCTTTTTCTTAACTCCTGTCACCTTTTTTTTCTCTCCCAGCATACTCCCAGAAGGAGTGGAAAGCTTTTGCTTGACCAAAGTCCCCTTTTTTGCCTACCCCACCAAGGTCCGTGGAGGACTCTGCTCATCAACAGGAAGTTTGTTCTTTCTTTTTGATAGAGGATGCCATGGCTTTGCTTCAGAGGAATATTTCCTACCATATTTGCATAAGTCATGGAATGAACCAGTGGAAGCTCTTACATAATGAGAAAAAACATCTTATCCGCTATTAGGAGCATTCAACTTCCCATTGGATTGCCTTCTTGTATTGCCTGCATTGTAGGATGAAGTAGAGGAGGAGTAGGGAAGAACCTTGTTTCCATTACTCATAGATCTTGATTTTATTGTGCTCATTTTATCTGGCTTACTTCCAGCAGAGTCATTCTTCACGCTAGTTACTGGACTCACTAGTGCATCGATGTTATCCTCATCCATAGAGTCATTCTTCACACTAGTCACTAGACTTACTAGTTCATCGGTGTTATCCTCAGCCATAGAGTCATTCTTCACACTAGTTACTGGACTTGCTAGTTCATTGGAGTTATCCTCATCCATCATTCCAGAACCCTGGCACCATGAACATATGTAAACATTAGGAAGAAAATCCACTAGGTGAGCAGTAAGATACAGGATGTACTGCACACTTATGGGACTTTCTCTTGCCTTTTGCCTATATGTCTTGTGTTGCTAAGATCACAACGCGAATAAATTAACATATATATTGCTAATTGAATACAACTATTGACTTATCTAGTTAAGCATACTGCAATCAGTATCTATAATGCTTTTTGAAATAGACAGCTGGAGTTAAGAAATTGAAAGGTACGTCTTCAAACTAAGAAAGACATATAACAAGAGGTTTTTGAAACCTAATTATTCCATTATATTTCCATGAAAAAAAATAAGGTGGACCAAAATTTCTCCACATTAGATATCTACATCTCTATGTTTGATACATTTCTTTTGGAATAAACATATAACTAATTAAGTTGTCAAATCTTCATAAATCATATTATTAACAAATCATGATGTCCAATTCTGAAAAGTGAAATGCTTATATAATCTCCCTTGCCGGAAATAAAATGAATGATTCTCACCAAATTATTAGTCGGATTAAACATCTTGATCGGTTCCTACACCAACTAAGTAGTGAAAGGTGTTATATCTCATGGATGAAGGTAATTGGCAATTAATACAACTTTACTAGTCCGAGTTGTATTGACAGAACATGGAAATGAGTGAATGTTGAGAATGACTAGAATATCATGCATGCTTAGGGAGGGAAATATGCGCTTTTTGATTCAATAAATGTTCAAGTCATCAATATCTAAGATCAAGCAAAGAATAATCAAAAAAGAGAAGAAGATTATAAATATAGATAACTCACCAATATTTGCAGAGATTGAAGAACAGGACAGGCGTCTAAGACAGGAGAAACTTTGACTATATCAAAGTTGTACGTGCTTTCAAATAGCAAGACTAACATCCTAGGGTTCCTAAATATCTGCATCTCTGTTGGGAAGTGTGTTACCTAACTATAAGGAATACTTAAAGTGATTAGGGTGTTCAAAAGACAACTACCAAAGGAATTTGACAAGCCAAGAAATCATCAAATACCTGAGTATTCCAAGTGGTGACTATTAAAGATTTAACCTGAGCAGGTAAATTCGCTGCAAATTCACCAAATATATATGGCATTGAAGCATCTCCGCGAAGACTAATTTTGACATGTTCCAGCACAAGAACGGAAGAAAAGTAAAATCTTACTCTGTTATTAAAAAAACACTCAAACTCATGCAGTTTTATAGCCTGAAGATCAATCTCTTCCAATCCTCCAAAATCAGCAAAAGGAACAGATCTTACTATACCGGAGATGCATAGCTTATGCGGAAGATTGCAATATTTTATGATTAACTGATTAAGGTTCAAACACGAGGAAAAATACTCTCAAGTTGTCCCATTTCTAACAGAACGCCCGTCAAGAAAAGGGTCTTGAGGGAGTTGAGACGGAGTGTGACACTTGGTTGTACAACACAAACACTCAAAAACAAGGATTTCAAGGAGGATGCTTGAGAGAGAAGCTCAAGGGAAAATTCAAAAAATGTGTTGCGGTGAAGGTTAATGTATTTTGAGGTAGGAATTTTTCCACAGCTAAAGTTGAGATGTAATCTTTCAACCCCTAATTTTGAAACAGAATGCATCAATTGGACAAATTCACTAGAAAACTTTCTCTGAATGAAAATGTTCACCTCAAGTTCAACCATATTACGACCCAAATAAAGTTGCAAAAACTGATTTACTACTTCCAAGAATTTTTCTGATAGTAAGGATGACATGTAGGACCTAAATAGTTAACACCAAACATGTCAAGGCTGAACTTTAATGTAAGCATAGAAGCAACCAGATATCTCCACCTTGTAGACAAAATGCTAGTCTTAACAACATCTTTGATTGTCATACGTGACAGAATTGAAGACAAAACGTCATCTAGTAGCTGACTCGTATAATCCACCTTTGCCTTATCAACATCTGATAGCTGACTCACATAATCCACCTTTGCCTCAAGATCCTAATTCCATTAATTACACGCGCAAGCAAAAATACTTCAGAAGAAATTTTACATAAATCAAAAAAGAAAATCCAGATTTAAAAATAGTACTACTAGAATAAGTATTTGTTATTGAACCCAAGTTATCTAGAAAAAGGTATAATTGTGCATAAATAACATGCTTTGACTCCTGAATTAAAAACATATGGTTAATTCATCATATTCACTTGATTACGATATGATTCTTTTCTAATCTTATACAAATTTGTTCTCATAAAACAACAAGAAAACTAGAGTTTACATGTACATTTGTTGAAGTTTCCTCCTCCTTTTTACTTAATAGTCTTTTCCTCAAAAAATCAATTCCTCCCAATGTAAGAAATCCCAGAATCACTCCTCCCGACACAATAAAATATTACAAATAAACACACACAAAAAAAGAATAAATTTTTATTATCCGAAAGTAAACAATGAACATGTTTAAAGTAAGAGATTTTTACCCAGGTGATCTATACCCATATCTGTACAACTTTCAGATAACAAGTTCACGTGCCAGAGTTTGTGAATGCTATCAATCTCTCAGATGGTTTATCCTCTTTTCTTGAATAGGTTGTAGGTATCTCTCTTGGTGTACTGATTTTGCGATGCATGCCTGGACTGGGTCCCAAGTTTAGCATATGTTACTTACTCCCTTCATCCCACAAGTTGGCCTACTTTCTTTTCATTGGTCGATTTAGTCCAAAGTTTGCACATGTTAATTACTTTCTCCATTCCAAAATCTCCTAAATTGCTTTCATTGGCAATTATTATTTGTAGAGTATGTTGTAAATCATTTGAAACCTTTATATATTTCGTGAACCCATTACTCGATAAAGTATTTTCCTGTGTCATTTGTTTACATTCTTTTTCATAGTTTGTAACATATTTCTATTACCTTCCCAAAATCCAGAACAATTTTTTTTGTCACGTATGATTTCTATTTACATTACACACTATACTTTGTCATGATTGAACTATAATGGAGGTTTAGTGTAACACCCCGTATTTAAGTACATGTATTGGCGTATTCAAGTACGAGTATTGGTCTTATTTATGTGGAATTCATTTTTTTATTTTATTTGTACCAGAATTTTCCTGTCGATGGTTCCATACGAAGGTTATTGAATAAGCTTTCCAAATATATACAGTTTTCCAAAAACAGATAGGTTTCAGATATAATCGAGCACGTTCGAAACTATATAACGGTGGCCGGGATATTTGGGAATAGTAAATGTGCAGGAAAATTTCCTGCACACAAACTACTGAGGCCAGCCAATTTTTTTGGGTCAACATTGAACAGTCATAACTCCCTTAATATAATGAACTGGGAGAGCTGTGACCTATGAAAAGAAAGATATTTGAGTCTTCTTTCGAATGAAATTGGTTTCATCTAAATCCAATGTCTGGGTAAGGAGTTATACTCGTTTTACTTCAGCCTCTCAAAACAGATTTTTAGGGTCAACTTCAAACGACCATAACTCCTTGTACAGCATGAACTGGGTGGCCTACATTACATGAAATGAAATCCCTTTGAATTATATTTCCAACGATACCAATTTTACCCAAATATGATATTGGAGAAAAGAGTTATGGTCGATCTACTTTAGCTTATCAAAATAGTCCACAAAAGGACATATTTGACATTATTTAAATTTTAAAGGCATTTTGGTCATTCCCTATTATATTATTGACGGGAATATGTGGATATATACATGTATATGAGTTCAAAAACTCATTTTCATCATCAATCATTGAGAAAGAACAAACCCTAGCCAAATTTGACCTTTAAATTACTTTTGATATAACCGTAGAAATTCCAAAGTAATCCGATAACTGCGTAACGACACCTATTATTTGTGCAAACAGGATTGCATAATCAAGAGGTTAATTCTAAGGTATGAATATTGCATGCCTTTGTTCTCTTCCATATGTATATGTGTGATAGAGGATTATATGTATTGGTTGTTATTGAAAGGTGATGAAAATAGGGTTATGGACTATTTTGCATGGTTTGGTTGTATTGAATTGTGGAAGGTGGATATGGTAATTGATTTATGGAAGGTGGATATGGTGATATACTATTGAATTGATGATTATTTATGTCTATGGCTCAATTTGGTTTAATGAATTGGTTGGAAGGATAAACGAATCCAAACTTGATATTGGAGGATGTTGTATGAATATGCATGGCATGTGAATGTAATCGGAGTATAAGAAGGTTAAAGTGACACCCTTTATGGTGTAATTAAGGCTTCCTACTCAACCACTAGTTTGGTGAATTCAAATAATTGAATTGTGATGTTTGGTTGCTAATACTAGATTGCTACATATGTTCATTGTAGATAAGTAATCCGAAAAGACGGGAAGTCCATTTGGGACTAGTATTGAAGGTTGATAGTCAGGTATGTAAAGCATACTCTATACCTTATCTTTGGCATGAAAGTGAACTATTGTTCTATTAAGAAAGTTTCCAAAGTTATTCAATAACATGTGATCCATAATGATTTTGTATGATGTCCTACGTTACCAATGAACTTGTTTCCACCCTACAAGACGTCAACACATTCCAATACTTACTTGTTTTCCAAATCATACATGTTTATTGAACTAATGAATGTCAGAAGGTATCCGGTTACTCAAAAAAAATCCATGTGCTATTAAAGACTCCAAAACGTTTCATTGATATACCAATAAGTTCCTACTTCATTATTATGGTATTGATGACTCCAAAAGACATTATTGATGTGCCAATGAGTTCTTACTTCATTGTTATTGCATTGATGGTCTATTTATATGTCTCTTATTGATGTATCATTGTTTCAAAGTATCAAAAATGTGGTGGCGACCGAAATAACAATCTCAAAGATTAATTGAACTAAGTGATGGAAGTTCTCTCTTATCGGGTGGTATCCCAGGGGCATAAGCCTATCATGGGTCGATCTATATTTATGTGTTTATGGGTGGTATCCCGGGGGCATAAGCCTATCATGGGTCGATCCCATTTGATATGTACTGGAGGCAGCCTAATGGTCACAGTACAGTACAGTAATGATTACAAAGATGATAAGAACGAAGGTAAAGTGATTGAATAAATACAATGTACAGGTTGTCACAAGTTCTAGTAAGTGTGGTCTACTCCTATTATGATTAATTAATTTGTTTTTTATTTCTATTGAGATCTTATATCATATGTGATTATCTACAACTTTACATACTGCTGCAGGCACAGGCACCTCAGCTCATACGCCGCACAAGTAGGAGACAGGATATCCAACTGCTTTTGGTGAGCTCTAATTTTTTTCGAGGCTTTTCGTGTCATATCCAGTCACTTTTGGTATCGTATCGAAGTTAGTTATATGGCGGGGTGTGTCCCGACCTTAGTTAAACATTGTGTATTGTCTAGAGGCTTTGTAGACCTAATGTACAGTCAAGGTGATGTTTTGTTAATAGACGTGATGGCTCCAATGGCCAAGTATTGTATATACATATATATGTGTGCTCGAGCTTATATAGGTGGTTATTTCTTTTTATATGCGACATGATGTTGTCTGAATTTTGGGTTGTCATAGAGGTATGCATTGGAAGTATAAGGTTATGAGCTGGTTCTCCTGGGCCTACTCGGTTACAGGTGCCAGTCCGCCCCAATAGGATTTGAGGCGTGACAAAAGTGGTATCAGAGAATTTCGTCCTAGTGAGTCTACAAAGCCGTGTCTACGTAGAGACTTATTTATCGATGTGTCGTGCACCACATCTATAAACAGGAGGCTATGGACATTTAGGAATTATTTCTTTTCTCTATGTCTTAGATCGTGGGATAGAGCCTATATTGTATATGAAGTCATAGTTGACCACTGAATCTATTTGTTTCTCTTATTATAGTAATGATGCTGGTGACCAGAAGCAAGAATACCAGTAAGCAAGTAGATGTGGATGCTGGAGAGGGGATTAGTAAGTCACCCACTATACCAGCTAATCAAAGTGAGGCTCCAGCTGAGCATGTATCAGAAACTTCTTCCACTTCGGAAGAAATAAGGGGGAGAAGAACTATATCCCCAGAGCCACCTATTGATGTTGTTGATCAAGATCTTAGAAATACAGTGCAACTTTTGACTCATATAGTTGCTGGGCAAGCTCAAGGGCAAGCCATTTCTACCACGGGTCCTAGTGGTATAAATAGGGCGGCTAGCCTTCGAACACAGGATTTTCTTAAGATGGATCCTCCCACTTTTACTGGATCAGATCTTAACGAGGACCCACAGGACTTTATTGGTCAAATTCAAAGGGCCTTAGATGTTATGTGTGTAACGGGTAGAGAGACAATGGAGTTAGCGATGTATAAATTTAAAGGGGAGGCTATATATTGGTACGAGGACTGGAAATGATCTAGGGGTATTGATGCACCCCCAGCTACTTGGAAAGAGTTCAAAGAGGCATTTCTTGATCATTATCTTCCATTCGAGATTCGTCAGGCCCGTGCAAATCAGTTTTTTAAATCTTCGTCAGGGGAATATGAGCGTGAGGGAGTACAGTCTCCGATTTAATTCCTTGTCGAGATATGCTCCTAATGTTGTATCAGTTTTCTTCGGGGCTTCTCGTGTCATATTCAGTCACTTTTGGTATCGTATAGAAGTTAGTTATATGGCGGGGTGTGTCCCGACTAGTTAAAATTTGTGTATTGTCTAGAGGCTTTGTAGACCTAATGTACAGTCAAGGTGATGTTTTGTTAATAGACGTGATGGCTCCAACGGCCAAGTATTGTATATACATATATATATATGCTCGAGGTTATATAGGTGGTTATTTCCTTTTATATGCGACATGATACTGTCCGAATTTGGGTTGTCATAGAGGTATGCATGGGAAGTATAAGGTTATGAGCTGGTTCTCCTGGGCCTCCTCGGTTACAGGTGCCAGTCCGCCCCAATAGGATTTGAAGCGTGACAAAAGTGGTATCAGAGAATTTCGTCCTAGTGAGTCTACAAAGCCGTGTCTACGTAGAGTCTTGTTTATCAGTGTGTCATGCACCGCATCTATAAACAGTAGGCTATGGACATTTAGGAATTGTTTCTTTTCTTTATGTCTTAGATCGTGGGATAAAGCCTATATTGTATATGAAGTAATAGTTGACCACTGAATCTATTTGTTTCTCTTATTATAATAATGATGCTGGTGACCAGAAGCAAGAATACCAGTAAGCAAGTAGATGTGGCTTCCGGAGAGGGGACTAGTAAGTCACCCACTATACTAGCTAATCAAAGTGAGGCTCCAGCTGAGCATGTGTCAGAAACTTCTTCCACTCCGGAAGAAATAAGGGGGAGGAGAACTATATCCCCAGAGCCAACTATTGATGTTGTTGATCAAGATCTTAGAAATAAAGTGCAACTTTTGACTCATATAGTTGCTGGGCAAGCTCAAGGTCAAGCCATTCCAACTACGGGTCCTAGTGGTACAGATAGGGCGGCTAGCCTTCGAACACAGGATTTTCTTAAGATGGATCCTCCCACTTTTACTGGATCAGATCTTAACGAGGACCCACAAGACTTTAATGGTCAAATTCAAAGGGCCTTAGATGTTATGCATGTAACGGGTAGAAAGACAATAGAGTTAGCGACGTATAAATTTAAAGGGGAGGCTATATATTGGTACGAGGATTGGAAATGATCTAGCGGTATTAATGCACCCCCAGCTACTTGGAAAGAGTTCAAAGAGGCATTTCTTGATCATTATCTTCCATATGAGATTCATCAGGCCTGTGCAAATCAGTTTTTAAATATTCGTCAGGGGAATATGAGCGTGAGGGAGTACAGTCTCCGATTTAATTCCTTGTTGAGATATTGATGATAGGCGAATTTACATGCCTATAGTGCTATATTTTACCCATATTTTAGCCATGTTATGAGGACAAATTATATATTTCATGCACTTTTAGTCCTTTTTCCTGTAAGTGAGATAAAGAACATGATTAGCAAGTTTTCAGGTATAAATGATGCAGAATTCAGTATTTTATGGATAACTTGACACGAAAGAAAGCTTCACGAAAGAAGGAAGGGAAAGCTTGGATGCCAAGGACCAAAAGTGACATATGGAAAACCTGTCCCAGGCAAAAACAGCAATTCTGAAGACTTTGGGGACTAGCAGTAACTTATTAGGATTAGGATAATAATGCAGTAATTTATTAGGATTAGGATAATGATGCAGTAACCCAATAGGAATGGGTTAAGTAATGCAGTAGCTTAGTAGGAATAGGATATGGGTGTTATAAATACCCTATTTTGCTAGAGATTTTTATTCATTCTACTTCTAATTCATTCCGCCATTCCACACCATTCACCCATTCATCCACCTATCCATCCACTCATCTACAACTCAAAACAATTTGCTTTTTATTAATTCTTATTACTTTCTCTTCATCTAATCAATTCTTAATTTCCACAACAAGAGAAACGTTAATACTGCAAGGGAAGTTCACTCCTAATGCCTACCACGCTATTACTACACGAAATCTTTATTGTGGTAGAATAACAATGTCTATTGTGATTTCCTTCGCACTCATGGGTAACTAAACTTCTCTGTTGGGGTTATGGAAGCCTTATGAGATACTATCTAAGGCTATGAGTTTGTGAATTCGTGACACGTGTGTTGCTTATATCAGTATTCTCTTCATCTTAATGCAAATTCTTGTGGCTGCAGACGCATAGAATAACGCCAGTATAGCAGTAACTTGTTGGAAAGAAAAGTTATATGTCTGGAAAAGAGATAATGTCAAGGTAATAGGGTCTCATCCCCTATTAAAAAGTTAGTACCGTAACTGGATTAACCTCTTCGAGAATTTGTACCGTTAGATACGCTTTAAGCTCGAAAGAGTTAAAGTGAAATAATCCTCGAATAGGTCGAAAGACGCCTGGATTTACCATCGAATACAATTCTCTATAAGCACATGCATGACTAAATTCTGCATAACTCATAGCCAATAGAGACGTAAACTCAGAAGGTGGACATAACCCCAACTTCTCAATTCTCATTGTTTTACATCTTACTAAATATTCTTTCTTATTACTTTGCTATTTTCTGTTTTCATTCTATTATTTTGTTTATATCAATTGCACGTTACAATCCCCCCTCTTTTACGAGACTTGCATCAAAAGTCTAATAATCATTGCTTACTTGTTGACCGGCTATTCCCTGTGGGATCGATACCCAACCCAGTTGGGTTCTATATTTGACAGCGACCACTTTACACTCCTACAAGAGCTGTAGATTGAGAGTTATCAGATATGCTCCTAATGTTATAGCTACTATGGATAACAGAGTTCATCAATATGTGGATAGGCTAAATCCATATCTGGTTAGAGATTGTACTATCTCTGCTTTGAAGAAAGATATAGACATAGTGAGGATCCAACCTTTTGCACAGAAAATGGAAGATCAAAGGCAGAGGAGAAGAACACAGGAATCAGAAAGAGGATATTCCAAGAGGGCCAGATCTACAGGGCAGTTCATGGCATCCCAAGGAGGGTTCAGACCAAAGTTTTCTGCTAGACCACCTAGGCCATTATCTTCTTATTCTGCAGCTAGTGCCCCACCACAGTTCCAAGGGTCCAGAGGAAATCAATTTAGGCATAAAAGTGAGAGTCAAAGTTCGCGGATAGTGGGATACCAAGGGTAAGGGAATATGAGCCAATCGATACCTCCTCGATAGCCATGCAATAAATATGGAAGGTATCATTGGGGCGCATGTCGGCTGGGGACCAATGTTTGCTTTTGGTGCGTATGTCGGGGCATATGATGAGGGAATACCCACGAAGGGGCATAGGGGTTATGGCATGACCTACGGGTTATTTGTTGCATCATCATCATCATCAATGCCTTATTCAGGAAGGGGTGCACAACCAATGGGTCGTGTTAGAGGTGATAGAGGATCCACGAGTTCTAGTGGGGCTCAAAATCGTACGTATGCTCTAGCAGATCGACAAAATTTAGAGGCTTCCCCAGATGTGGTTACGGTTACGTTGTCTATCTTTTCATTCAATTTATATTCCTTAATTGATCCCGGTTCTACATTATCTTATGTTACTCCATTGGTTGCTGGAAAGTTCAAAAGAATACCCGAACTGTTAGTTAATCTATTTGAAGTGTCCACACCAGTTGGGGAATCTTTTATAGCTAGAAGGGTTTATCGAAATTGCATAGTAACTATTTATGGTAGTGATACGATAGTTGATCTTGTGGAGTTAGAAATGATAGATTTTAATGTTATAATGGGTATGGACTGGTTGGCGTCTTGTTATTCCACAATTGATTGTTGCACAAAAAAGGTATATTTTTATTTTCCAAATGAATCAATCCTTGAATAGAAAGGTAAAATTAGCGCGCCAAGAGGTAGATTTATTTCTTATTTTAGGGAAAGCAGAATGATTTCCAAGGGATACATATATCATTTAGTTAGAGTAAGGGATACAGAAGTGGAGCCACCAACTCTTCACGCTATTCCGGTGGTAATGAATTTTTTGATGTATTTCCTGAAGATCTTCTAGGTTTGCCTCCTGAACGAGAAGTAGAGTTTGGTATTGATGTAATACCAGGCACCCAACCAATCTTCATTCCTCCGTATAGAATGGCCCCAGCAGAATTACAAGAATTGAAAGAGCAATTGAAAGATTTACTAGAGAAGGGATTCATAAGGCCTAGTAGGTCCCCCTGGGGAGCACCAGTGTTATTTGTATGCAAAAAGGATGGCTCGCTGAGGATGTGTATTGATTATCGGTAATTGAATAAGGTGACTATTAAGAATAAATATCCTCTCCCAAGAATTGATGATTTATTTGATCAGTTACAGGGCGCCAAGTGATTTTCTAAGATTGATTTGAGGTCAGGTTACCACCAAGTGAGGGTCAAAGAGAAGGATATACCCAAGACAGCTTTCCAAACATGGTATGGTCATTATGAGTTTCTAGTTATGTCATTTGGCCTAACAAATGCGCCCGGATCTTTTATGGATTTGATGAATAGGGTGTTTAAGCCATTCCTGGATGTATTTGTGATAGTTTTTATAGATGATATTCTAGTTTATTCTAGATTAGAAGAGGGCCATGCCAATCACTTACGATAGGCATTGCAGGCTTTTCGTGATTGTAAGCTTTATGCAAAGTTCTCTAAATGTGAGTTTTGGTTAAAGTCAGTGGCATTTTTGGGTTATATTATATCTAGTGAAGGGATAAAGGTTGATGCTCAAAAGATAGAAGCTGTGAAGAACTATCCAAGGCCCACAACGCCTACGGAGATTTGTAGTTTTCTTGGGTTGGCTGGTTATTATAGAAGGTTTGTTAAAGGCTTTTCTTCCATTTCAGCACCCTTAACCAAGCTAACCCATAAAGCATCCAAATTTTAATGGAATGATGACTGTGAGAAGAGTTTTCAAGATTTAAGGAACAAGTTGATTTCTACACCCGTGTTGGTACTTCCCGAAGGCACCGAAGGGTATAGAGTGTATTGTGATGCTTCCAGAATTGGTTTAGGATTTGCATTGATGCAGCATGGTAAGGTAATAACATATGTTTCTAGACAATTGCAGCCACATGAGAAAAATTATCCTACACACGATCTTGAGCTGACAGCAGTTATTTTTGCTTTAAAGATATGGCGCCACTACTTATATGGGGTTCATGTTGATATATATACTGACCATAAGAGCTTGCAATAAATTTTTAATCAGAAGGATCTAAATTTAAGGCAGCGGAGATGGCTTGAACTATTAAAGGACTATGATGTTGATATCTTGTACCATCCAGGAAAAGCAAATATGGTAGCCGATGCGTTAAGTCATAAGGCTATGATAGCGCCTATAGAAAGGCAAGGGATGATTGAAGATCTTCACCAGTTAGCTTGTTTAGGAGTTCGTCTTGTTGAAACTCCGAATAAAGAGCTTATCGTACATAATGTTGCGGAATCTTCATTAGTAGCTAAAGTGAAAGAGAAGAAATACGCAGATCCTATTTTATTACAGCTTAAGGAGAACGTTCAAAGTGGTGAGACCAAGGTATTTGAGCTTATGCGAGAAGGAGCACTTCAGTGCCAAAACCGATTGTGTGTTCCAGATGTAGACGGGCTAAGAAAGAAGATTATGACAGAGTCACACTGTTCAAGATATTTTATTCATCCAGGATCAACCAAAATGTATCAAGATTTGAAGAATATGTATTGGTGGAATGACATGAAGAAGAGGATTGCAGAATTTGTAGCTGAATGTCCAAATTGTCAAAGAGTTAAAGTTGAGTACCAAAAACCCGGAGGTTATATGCAATGCATTGATCTTCCAAGATGGAAGTGGGACATGATCAACATGGATTTCATTATTGGTTTACCTCGTACATCCCAGAAGTTTGATTCTATATGGGTGATTGTTGATAGGCTTACCAAATTCGCACATTTTCTACCAGTTAAGACCACTTACACAGTTGAAGAGTATGCGAAGTTGTACATTAAAGAGATAGTCTGATTACATGGAGTACCAATCTCTATTATATCAGATTGGGGAACCCAATTTACCGCAAACTTTTGGAAGTCTTTTCAGAGGTGTTTAGGAACACAAATGATGTTGAGTACATCTTTTCACCCTCAAACAGATGGACAAGCAGAACATACCATCCAAACACTAGAAGATATCCTACGAGCTTGTGTAATAGATTTTAAAGGCAACTGGGATGATCATTTACCTCTTATTGAGTTTGCCTACAATAATAGCTATCATTCAAGTATAAAAATGGCACCATATGAAGCTTTATATGGAAGGAAATGTAGATCACCAATAGGATGGTTCAAAGTGGGTGAAACTCTTTTATTCGGACCGGATCATGTTTATCAAGACATAGAGAAGGTAAAAGTAATTCAGCAACGACTGAAAACAGCCCAAAGTCGACACAAGTCATATGTAAATAGTAGAAGAAGAGGGCTAGAGTTTTTTATAGGTGATTGGGTATTTTTGAAGGTATCACCAATAAAAGGGGTAATGAGATTTGGCAAGAAAGAGAAGTTGAGTCCACTTTATATAGGCCCGTATAATATCACTCGAAGGTTTGGAAAAGTTCCATATGAATTTGAGCTACCCCAAGGGCTCTCATCAGTACATCTGGTATTTCATGTGTCAATGCTTTGAAAGTGCATTGGAGATCCATCACATATCACTTCTACTGAGGATGTGCAAGTTGCGGAAGATCTTACCTATGAGGAAGTGCCTATTGCTATTCTGGATCGCCAAGTTAAGAAGATGAGAAATAGAGAGATAGCATCGGTAAAAGTACATTGAAGAAAACATCAAAGGGAAGAGATTACATAGGAAGCTGCGGAAGCAATGAAATCTAAGTACCCTCATTTGTTCAAAGATGAAGAGGAAGTTCAAGAAACAGAGTTAGAACATTAACAAGTAAGTTTTTTTTACATATGCATAGTATTTAAGTGATGATGTGAATGTTAATGATGGACTTGAACTTGTTTCGGTTGAATAACTACGCTAATATTCAAGGACGAATGTCCTAAAGGGGGAAAGGATGTAACACCCCGTATTCAAGTACATGTATTGGTGTATTCAAGTACGTGTATTGGTCTTATTTATATGGAATTAATTTTTTTATTTTATTTATACCAAAATTTGCCCGTCGATGGTTCCATACGAAGGTTATTGAATAAGCTTTCCAACGATATAAATATTTCCAAAAACAGATAGGTTTCGGATATAATCAAGCACGTTCGAAACTATAAAACGGTGGCCGGGATATTTAGGAATAGTAAATGTGCAGAAAAACTACTGAGGCCAGCCAATTTTTTTGGGTCAACTTCAAACGATCATAACTCCCTTAATATAATGAACTGGGAGAGCTTCGACCTATTAAAAGAAATATATTTGAGTCTTCTTTCCAATGAAATTGGTTTCATCAAAATCCAACATCTGAGTAAGGAATTATACTCATTTTACTTCAGCCTCTCAAAATAGATTTTTAGGGTCAACTTCAAACTACCATAACTCCTTGTACAGGACGAACTGGGTGGCCTACATTATATGAAATGAAAGCCCTTTGAATTATATTTCCAACTATACCAATTTCACCCAAATCCGATATTGGAGAAAAGAGTTATGGTTGATCTACTTTAGCTTATCAAAACAGTCCACCGAAGGACAAATTTGACATTATTTAAATTTTAAAGGCATTTTGGTCATTCCCTATTATATTATGGACGGGAATATGTTGATATATACATGTATATGAGTTTAAAAACTCATTTTCATCATCAATCATTGAGAAAGAACAAACCCTAGCCAAATTTGACCTTTAAATTACTTTTGATTCAACCGTAGAAATTCCAAAGTAATCCGATAACTGCGTAACAGCACCTATTATTTGTGCAAACAGGATTGCATAATCAAGAGGTTAATTCTAAGGTATGAATATTGTTTACCTTTGTTCTCTTCCATATGTATATGTGTGATAGAGGATTATATGTATTGGTTGTTATTGAAAGGTGATGAAAATAGGGTTATGGACTATTTTGCATGGTTTGGTTGTATTGAATTGTGGAAGGTGGATATGGTAATTGAGTTATGGAAGGTAGATATGGTGATATACTATTTAATTGATTATTATTTATGTCTATCGCTCAATTTGGTTTAATGGATTGGTTGGAAGGATAAATGAATCCAAACTTGATATTGGAGGATGTTGTATGAATATGCATAGCATGTGAATGTAATCAGAGTATAAGAAGGTTAAAGTGACACCCTTTTATGGTGTAATTAAGGCTTACTACTCAACCACTAGTTTGGAGAAATCAAATAATTGAATTGTGACGTTTGGTTGCTAATACTAGATTGCTATATATGTTCATTGTAGATAAGTAATCCGAAGAGACGGGAAGTCCATTTGGGACTAGTATTGAAGGTTGATAGTCAGGTATGTAAAGAATACTCTATACCATATATTTGGCATGAAAGTGAACAATTGTTCTATTAAGAAAGTTTCCAAAGTTATTCAATAACATGTGATCCATAATGATTTTTTATGATGTCCTACGTTACCAATGTGAACTTGTTTTCACCCTACAAGATGTCAAGACATTCCAATACTTACTTGTTTTCCAAATCTTACATGTTTATTGCACTAATGAATGTCAAAAGGTATCCGGTTTCTCAAAAAAATCCATGTGCTATTAATGACTCCAAAACGTTTCATTGATATACTAATAAGTTCCTACTTTATTGTTATGGCATTGATGACTCCAAAACACTTTATTGATGTGCCAATGAGTTCTTACTTCATTGTTATTGCATTGATGGTCTATTTATATGTCTCTTATTGATGTATCATTGTTTCAAAGTATCAAAAATGCGGTGGCGACCAAAATAACAATCTCAAAGATTAATTGAACTAAGTGATGAAAGTTCTCTCTTATCGCGTGGTATCCCAGGGGCATAAGCCTATCATGGGTTGATCCCTATTTATGTGTTTAAGGGTGGTATCCCGGGGGCATAAGCCTATCATGGGTCGATCCCAGTTGATATGTACTGGAGGCAACCTAATGGTCACAGTACAGTACAGTAATGATTACAAAGATGATAAGAACGAAGGTGAAGTGATTGAATAAATACAATGTACAGGTTGTCATAAGTTCTAGTAAGTGTGGTCCACTCTTATTACGATTTATTCACTTGTTTTTGATTTCTATTAAGCTCCTATATCATATGTGATTATCTACAACTTTACATACTGCTGCAGGCATAGGCACCTCAGCTCATACGCCACACAAGTAGGAGACAGGATATCCAGCTGCTTTTGGTGAGCTCCAGTTTGCTTTGGGGCTTTCCATGTCATATCCAGTCACTTTTGGTATTGTATAGAAGTTAGTTATATGGCGGGGTGTGTCCCGACCTTAGTTAAACTTTGTGTATTATCTAGAGGCTTTGTAGACCTAATGTACAGTCAAGGTGGTGTTTTGTTATTATACGTGATGGCTCCAACGGCCAAGTATTGTATGTACATATATATGTGTGCTCGAGCTTATACAGGTGATTATTTCCTTTTATATGCGACATGATGCTGTTAGAATTTCGGGTTGTCATAGAGGTATGCATGGGAAGTATAAGGTTATGAGCTGGTTCTCCTGGGCCTCCTCGCTTATGGGAGTCAGTCCGCCACAATAGGATTTGAGGCATGACATTTAGGCAAGGGGAAATTGATGTTTATCTGGTGGTACTCTTTCTTTTTTGTTGTTGGTGCTTTTGTACAAAACTGGTCTGGTGATGTAAAAAGGATCTTCAAGGGTTGGATTTTTTCAGCAAAGAAAAAGAAACTAGATAGATTTGCGCATCAGATGCAAAGGCTTTTCTCTCTGAATAGCATAGAGGGTTGGATTAGTTCGCACCATCATTTGTATTTTATAGTTCGCACTTGTATTTGTACTTGTTAGTTCGCACCATCATTTGTATTTTATATAATTCGCACTTGTATTTTAAAGAACTGTTTTTTATTTGTATTTTATATTTGACTGTATATTACATTGGTCAGAAAAGCTATATCAACCACTATATTTGCAATTGCTCCTATTTGTTATAAAATACTGTTAGTTAATCAAGAAACTATGACAGCAGAAGGTTTATTGTGGAGGGAAATTACTGTCTCAAAAGCTCCCACCAAATCTTTAACCTTGCTCTTCCCGGTTTCAACAAGCTTACTCGTCGTCTCTTCAATCACATTATTCAACAAACACTGCACATCTTTCTTTTCTTGCACATCCTTATGCCTCAAAACAATTTTTCCAGAGATAGGGATGGTATTACTTTTGTCACCATCAACTCCTTTTTTTTAAAGATTCTCTTTCTTGTAATGTTGTCCTGGCTTTCACCCACATATCGTCCCTATCTAAATGTCAGCCTCCTAGGGCTTCTAGTTTCTTGCTGGAGATCAACTATCTTGCCCCTCCTAAACTTTATTTTCACTGCTTAAGAATTATTATCATTAGAAACACCTGTCTTACCTTTTCTTAATGTCTTTTTCTATTTTTTACCAACAGTTTCTACTTCTGCTATGTGCAATAACTTTTTGCTGCTAGAGGTGTATTTACCCAATGAACTTTCTGCAGGCTTAACAACTTCCTTTTTATCTTCTTTATTAGACAACGGACGTGATTGTAAATGGGATGCATACTTTGGTGATGCTTTCACTTTGGGAGTACGTAAAGTTTTCTCAGGAACCTTTTCAGGGTTCAGTTTGTTTGTCCCATCTCTCCGCATCTTGTTCTGGTCCTTCAGAGGAGCCAGCAGTTTTAAGATTTTATTGCTTCTTACCCTCAAGATCAAAGGTTTAACAGAGGAAGACTTTGGAGGAGATGAAAGAGTTGGCGTCTTCAAAGATTTTTCTGTAGATACTTTAGGTGCAATTATTTGTTTTCTATAATTGCCAACACTGTCTTTCTTGCCTCCTACATCTACACCTCCTAAGATCTTAGATGAAGATTTCATTTTCTTTTCTGTCTCTGGTATCTTGTCACTTGAGGAATCCAATTTCAGAGAGTGAACACTCTTTGGTGGAAGCAGTATCTTTTTTTTTTTTTTCAGAGGGTTCAAGAGAGTGAACCTTGGGAGAAGGACTTCAATCGACCACATTCGACTTCTTTCCCTATCCTAGAATACTCCCTGGAGGAGCAGATGGCCATTAATTGACCACGACCTCTTTCTTTCCCTTTTCCAGCATACTCCATGGGGGAGTGAAAAGCTTTTGCTCAACCACAGTCACCTCATCTATCCCTCTCTCCATGCAACCTGGAGAAGAAAAAGGTTTTTTCTCAACCATAGTTACCTCCGTTTCATCTTTGAGTACACTCTCCTGAGGTGCTGAAGACTTTTGATAGACCTCATTTACCTTTTTTCCCTCTTCCAGAATATTCACAGAAGGAGTGGAAAGCTTTTGCTTGACCAAAATCCCCTTCTTTGCATCACTCTGGTTACTCCCTGAAGTAGTGGAAGTCTTTTGCATGACCACGGTCCTCTTCTTTGCCTCTCCCAGCATACTCCCTAGAGAAGTGGAAGGCTTTTTCTCAACTCCTGTCACCTTTTTTTTCTCTCCCAGCACACTTCCAGGAGGAGTGGAAAGCTTTTGCTTGAACAAAGTCCCCTTTTGTCCCTCTCCTACCAAGGTCCGTGCAGGACTCTGCTCATCAGTAGGAAGTTTGTTCTTTCTTTTTGATAGAGGATGCCATGGCTTTGCTTTAGAGGAATGTTTCCTACTATATTTACTGAAGTCATGGCAAGAACCAGTGGAATCTCTCAGATAATGAGAAATAACATCTTGTCCGCTATCAAGAGCATTCAACTTCCTAGTGGATTACCTTTTTGTATTGCCTACATTGTAAGATAAAGTAGAGGAGGAGCTGCGATAGCAGGGAAGAACTTTGTTTCCAATACTCATAGATCTCTGTTTTATTGTGTTGATTTTATCTGGCTTACTTCTAGCAGAGTCATTCTTCATGCTAGTTACTGGACTCACTAGTTCATCGACGTTATTCTCAGCCATAGAGTCATTCTTCATGCTAGTCACTGGACTTACTAGTTCATCGGTGTTATCCTCAGCCATAGAGTCATTCTTCACACTAGTTACTGGACTTGCTAGTTCATCGGAGTTATCCTCAGCCATCATTCGAGAACCCTGGCACTATGAACATATGTAAACATTAGGAAGAATATCCATTAGGTGAGCAGTAAAATACAGGATGTACTGCACACTTATGGGACTTCCTCTTGCCTTTTGCCTTTATATCTTGTGTTGCTGAGATTACAACGAGAATAAATTAACATATATATTGCTAATTGAATACAACTATTGACTTATCTAGTTAAGCATGCTGCAATCAGTATCTATAATGCTTTTTAAATTAGACAGCTGGAGTCAAGAAATTGAAAGGTGCATCTTCAAACAAAGAAAGACATATAACAAGAGGTTTTTGAAACCTAATTATTCCATTATATTTCCACGAACAAAAAATAAGGTGGACCAAAAATTCTCCACATTAGATATCTACGTCTCCATGTTTGATACATTTCTTTTGGAATAAACATATAACTAATTGAGTTGTCAAATTTTCATAAATCATATTATTAACAAATCATGATGTCCCATTCTGAAAAGTGAAATGCTTATATAATCTCCCTTGCCGCAAAAAATAAAAAAAATAAATGATCCTCTTATAGCAGACCAAATTATATGTTGGATTAAACATCTTGATTGGTACCTACACCAATTAAGTAGTGAAAGGTGTGAATTTTTCTCCTCCACTTGCCTAAATTTCACAAGTGAAATATATAAGTAAGACAATAGATTTGGCTATCCAAAAAGGATTGTTTATGTTCAAAGAAGATAGAATATACCAAGTTAAATACACTCACATTCTTTGTAGGAATCCTCTCATATGTAGTGAAACTTCCATATGAAGGTGAACCTATTAGAACTCAGATGCAGCCAAGGAGTCTCTCCTGTTACTCTTTCTAGGTTTCTTCTCAATGCTCTGAGCCTCATCATCCTCTAATTTGGGATATTTCTTGCTATGAGATGAACTTATTTGAAAGATGCTTATCTCATATGGATGACTCGCTCCTGCGACATTGACCTCTGTTGGCTAATTTTGAGAGGAATGCTTCTCTTTGACAACATGGTGTGTGGAAAATTTCTTAATTGAGACTGCTACTGGATGCAAAGTCTCATCACTTCTTCTCTTCACGTAGAGAACTATTCCAACAAGAAGACTCAGTACAAGTGAGGAAATTCCCAGGATCTGATACTGTAGGGACCAACCATGGAGCCTCATGTTAAAAAAATACAAAAATTACAATCATCATTACAATAACAACGTTCTGTCCATCGTGTTAGGTTTTTGTGTAAATAGGAGTGTGAAGAAGAAGCATGGGTAGCAGCTCTCAGGCGATCCGCTATCCAGTTGTAACAACCGGTGTCGGAAATATTGATGCTCTTAATAGAGTTCTTGCTGACCTATGTACCAGAAGCAATCCTAAGGTTCTTTCATTTCTTTCAACTTTTATTTTTTGGTAGTCGTTTGTAGGATTTTAAAGATCTGGAGTTCTAGTAGCTTAGGGAATCTTGATGTGACCTCTGTATTGTTATCTACTCTTTGTGTTCTTTTTTTTGAGTGTTGTTACATTTGTTGAATTGTTGAGTAAGTGGAAATAGAAATTTAGTGATTGATTTTGATTTTCTTAGGAATTGATGAAAATCAAAGAAGATTCTAAGGTTCTTGCTTTTTTGTTGAATTTTTTAAGATAAGTAGTGAAGTTAGAACAGTTCGGGAGATTTTGATTTGTTGAGTTGGTGAATTTGTGAGGTAGTGGAACCAGACATTTATAGGACATAAGACTGACATGATTTTAGCTCAGGGTACATCTTTAGTTCTTTTCTTGATTTTCCGTCCTCAATTTTTTTGATTTTTTTCCTTTCTTCTTTCAAGTTTTGTTTTTTTTGGAGTCATTTGTTGAATTTTGTACAGTAGTGGGGTTAGAACAGTTCAACAAATCTTGATGTGAGCTCTTTATTCTTCATTAGTCTTCGTTCTGGAAATCTTGGTGTTGAATTGATGAGGGAGTAGAATCAGAAATTTAGTGCTGTATTTTGATTTTCTTAGAAATTGATGAAAAATTAAGGAAGATTTTAGCTGACAGTATGTCTTGAGCTCTTTTCTTGATTTTTTCGTCCTCAGTTTCTCAAGAAGTGTTGGATGTTGTTATTTGAAACCTTGTATATGTAAAAGATTGAAAATAAAAAGAAAGAAGAATGCTACAGTTTATTTTTGGGCACATTTATTTATTTTTTGATTTGTGTGGAAGAAGGCAGACCAACTTGTGGGATTACACGGAGTTTGTTGGCTAATCCAGTTTGAAATCATGGCACTACATAAAAGTAACTGTTTGTTGTTTTGTATTCAAATCTTCTCCTATATGCCTCTTGCTAATTATGTTTATTTATTTCATTCTCCATGAATCAATAGAGATGGATAGGTCCTGATTTTAAATTTATATCAACCATCTTAGTGAACTTTTTGGTTTGAAAAATAATGTGAATACCAAGTTTTTTTTTATTTCTTTCACTTTTCCTGTTCCATTTTTCTACCGAAGGTTAGCAGAGCAGTCTTTTGCACTGGCTGCTTGATATTGATACTGATACGAGTTTTCGTCTTAATCATTTAATATTCTGTTTTGCTCAGTCTTGCTATTTTTGTTGTTTGAGTTTGCATGCTCTCTATCTATGCCTCTTTCCATCCTTCCCAGTTCTCTCTTCTAAAATTATCTTTCAAAAACTTAAATTGCTTTTGAACCAAGCCAATTCTTATTTATTCTCTCTGGTAGGATGGAGCTTCATTGACCTTTAGGCGGCTTGTAGAGGAAGAAGCTCGTGATCTTAGTGGAGAAGCTTTTGCTCGTTTCATAGATCATGTATATGAACGCATTACTACATTTCTTCATAGTAATGAAGTTTCTGAAAATCTGGGAGCATTGAGGGCTATTTATGAGCTAATAGATGTCACTATCAGCGAAAATGCATCAAAAGTGGCAAAATTCTCCAATTACATGCTCGCTTCCTTTGAAACAAAGTGTGATCCTGAAATCTTGGTCCTTGCTAGTAAAGTTCTTGGTCACCTAGCTAGATCTGGTGGTGCAATGACTGCAGATGAAGTGGAACGTCAGGTGTGTAGTGTTTTGATGCTTCAGATACTTGATTGTCTGACATCAGGATCTCAACTTTTTTGTATTTTCAGGTTAAAGTTGCACTAGAATGGCTTCATGGTGAAAGAATTGAGTATCGTCGCTTTGCTGCAGTCTTTATATTAAAGGTACAATTAGCATATTTCTTCATGATTTGTTGTATAAGCAAAAATTTTGAAGCTGGGTTTTGTTTATTTCATCTTTACATGATGGGGAAACTTTGAATTTGAAGTCTCTTTTTTTTGGTTGCTGTCTCTCCACCCTAGAAAATTCTACTGCTCTCACCGTCATTCTACCAAATCTCCCTTTTCCTTTCTCCAACTTTTGCACCCTCTGATTTGCCATTGTTATAGAAAGTATCTAAAGAGGATTCCTCACTTTTCTCTCTCTTTCAAAATCGTGCATGAGACTTTCATCTCGCATGGCTTCTAAGTGATAAAAGAAAGTGTTCCCAAAACTGAATACAAATATTAGCTATTTATTAAAATTATATCCTAAAGGTTAACTAGTGTTTTTTTTCGGTTATCACCGAATGAAGAGTGAAATAGTTCATACTATAGAAATGTGGTTGTCATTTTTATAATATTTTAAATAAATCCACCACATAGCATATTGAATTCCAGATACGAGCTAAGTACTTGCTGATGATGTCCCTGTTTCAATCTCCTATCTTTAAATTTTAGGAAATGGCAGAAAATACTTCAACCGTCTTCAATGTTCACGTGCCAGAGTTTGCGGATGCTATTTGGGTTGCTCTGAGGGATCCAACGTTGGCTGTTCGAGGAAAATCTATTGAGGCATTGCGTTCGTTCCTTCGTGTTATTAAAAAGCGTGAGACAAGGTGGCGTGTTCAGTGGTATGTCTATTTTTCTCTTCCCCCTTATCATTTTTCAAAAATACTAAAAGATTGTTTCAGTGGCATATTTATTGATCCAAGGAATCTACTATTAAATTGGTGGTTCCGACAGGTATTATCGAATGTTTAAGGTTACCCAAGATAGATTGGGGAGAAATGCGTCTGTTCACAGTATACATGGATCTCTTCTCGCAGTCGGGGAGCTGCTAAGGTTTACTATCAAATTACATCCAATTATTTATTTCATTATAGGAAAATATTTTTGATTTTCTTGTGCTTTGTTAAATTGTTGTGATCTGCTAAATGTTTGAGAAACTGAAGACTTAAAATCAATGGTTATATCGGGGAGGACTTAAGAGTTGGTCTACCTCAAGTCTGAGGAATTTACATGTTTTGGGTGCAAATGTCTGCTACCTAATTGTTTCTTATATAAAGTAATTATAATGAAGGGGCAAAAGGCATCTATTACCTAATTGTTCTTATTAGCAATTGAATCTTGAATGCATTTGTGATCTATAGATTGATTATGATCTCTCCGTGTGTGTAGGATGGGGGTGGGGTGGGGTTGGGGTGGGGGGTTACCTGGCTTCAGTCATTTGTAAATGATATCTCTCGTATCAATTTTTGTTAGTTGATGGAGTATATATTGACAGGATCCTCTATTGATCTTAGATTATGTGGTCAGGTTTTATAAGATATCGTCTTGAAACTTGTTACAGATTTTACTTGCAAGAAGTTGAAGCTCTATATGTGGAAAAAAATTACTGATTTCAAACTTGAAAACTCATCTTCAAAACCTAACCAAAAAATCATTCCAATGTATAACCAAACAATGTTTCAAAAATATTTTTTAGGAAAAAAGGGGAAAACTTTCTATATTGAAAAGGTTTCTAGGATAGTTGTTGGTTTGTGATGGTGTGGTTTGGCTTCTTATGAGGTGCTAATGGGGGTGAAAGGTAGGTTCTTAGGTGATGGATGGCTGCATAAAGAGGGTGGTGATCAAGTTACCTCTTCAAGCTATTTGAGGGCAATTTTTTCTTTTCTATATTGCCATGTATGCAGTTATGCTAGTATGGTTCCATGACTACTTTAGTTTCACGGGTTTATGTGCTTTTGGTTTGTGTCTCCTTCACAAAGAATAATGTAATATCCTCAAGTCATATGCTATGGGAATTGGACCCAGGATTATCTATCTGCTTGTGATATGATAAATGATTGATAAAAGCAAATTTATCATCAGAATGTTCAGGAACACAGGAGAGTTCATGATGTCAAGATACAGGGAAGTTGCTAAAATTGTTCTAAGATATCTGGAGCACCGAGATCGCCTAGTTCACCTCAGCATAACTTCTCTACTTCCTCGAATTGCCCATTTCCTGCATGATCAATTTGTGACTAATTATTTAATGGTTTGTGATATTTGATTTCATTTTAATGATTTAACCTACTTTTACTAACTGTAGAATCTGGATGAATGAGATTTGCATCTTCAATGTTGACTACTGTGAACTCAAGTTTGTTGATTTTACTTCTACAGATATGCATGAATCATATACTTTATGTCCTTAAAATACCTGCAGAACGTGCCAGTGGGTTCATCGCTCTTGGGGAGATGGCTGGTGCTCTGGATGGTGAACTCATTAACTATTTGCCGACAATATCCTCTTACTTGCGTGATGTAGTTATGCTATATATGTCATTACAGATGTACTTGTCTAACTGTACTATTTTCGGTCTTTCAATTGGAAAGTTATATTTTCTGTTCCCAACGTAAAAAGAAGTTATAAATAAATGAAAGGTTCTCTCTGAGTTTGAGCAAAAATATCATGAACGGGTTCTTTTGTGTGGTGTTGCTCAAGGGTAATATATGTATTTTCTGTGTCACAACATTCCACCTTTGGATTGTAGGTTCTTT
Organism: Capsicum baccatum var. pendulum; assembly: GCA_030864225.1. Taxonomy (NCBI): domain Eukaryota; kingdom Viridiplantae; phylum Streptophyta; class Magnoliopsida; order Solanales; family Solanaceae; genus Capsicum; species Capsicum baccatum. The sequence goes on along the minus strand of CM061551.1, from coordinate 154,747,745 downwards.
CTATAACATGTAAATGCACAAGCAATAATCGTGACAGGTGAAATATGTTTCTCTCAGATTGCTCCCCGTAGAGGCGGGCCCACACTTGAGGCGCTAGTATATGTTGGAAATATTTCTAAAGCAATGGGACCAACCATGGAGCCTAATGTTTGTGGTCTCTTAGATTCTATGTTTTTTTCTAGGCTTTCCCTGACTCTGGTGGAAGCGTTGGAGCAAATAATTGAAAGGTTCTCTCTGAGTTTGCGTAGAACTTTCATGAATTAGTTCTTTTGTGTGGTGTTGCTCAAGGGTAACATATGTCTTTTCTATGTCTCAGCATTCCACCTTTGTTGCCGACCATCCAGAATCGGCTGCTTGAATTTATCTTAACAATCCTTTCAAGATCTCATAATTTAATGCCAAGACAATCAGCTTCTGTGAGTCGAGGGCATATTACAACGGTTACCCCCCAAGTACTAGAACTGAGTGGTTCTGTGCTAGTTAAACTTTCTTTGAGAACCCTTTCTCATTTTAATTTCAAGGTTTGTCATCTATATTTTTGTGCACTTCATTTCCCTTCTTGATAGTTTAGTTTGATACTGGATTTGGGGTTACAGGGCCACGATCTTCTTGAGTTTGCAAAGGAGTCTGTTGTTGTGTATTTAGAAGACGAGGACGAGGCTACAAGGAAGGATGTTGCGCTGTGTTGCTGCAAACTAGTAGCAAATTCTTTCTCAGCGATCTCTTCTACCCAGTTTAGTCCTAGTAGAATCAATCGTGCTAGTGGAAAGTGACGTTATCGGGTTGTTGAAGAGGTTTACTTTTGAACTGTGTCTCTTGGTATTTTTATTTCACTGGTTTATCACTTCTTAATTATCTGATCATTCAAATATGTACCTTTAAAAACACCCTTGTCCTAATATTTGTATAAGGATGTACAATTCAGTTTTAGCCTTTTAGGAGTGGGTCGGTATTACAGTTTCTCTATCAACCTCTTAGACGGTTTATCCCCTGTTCTTGAATAGGTTGCAGGTATCTCTCTTGGTGTACTGATTTTGGGATGCATGCCTGGACTGGGTCCCAAGTTTAGCATATGTTACTTACTCCCTTCATCCCACAAGTTGGCCTACTTTATTTTCATTGGTCAATTTAGTCCCACTTTTGCACATGTTAATTACTTCCTCCATTCCAAAATCTCTTAAATTGCTTTCATTGGCAATTAGTATTTGTAGAGTATGTTGTAAATCATTTGATACCTTTATCTCTTTCTTGAACCCATTACTCGATAAAGTATTTTTCAGTGTCATTTGTTTATATTCTTTTTCATAAGTTGTAACATATTTCTATTACCTTCCCAAAATCCAAAACAATCTTTTTTTTTGTCACGTATGATTTCTATTTACATTACACACTATACTTTGTCACAACTGAACTATAATGGAGGTTTAGGCAAGGGGAAATTGATGTTTATCTGGTGGTACTCTTTCTTTTTTGTTCTTGGTGCTTTTGTACTAAACTGGTCTGGTGATGTAAAAAGGATCTTCAAAGGTTGGATTTTCAGCAAAGAAAAAGAAACTAGATAGCTTTGTGCATCAGATATGAAGGCTTTTCTCTCTGAATAGCATAGAGGGTTGGATTAGTTCGCACCATCATTTGTATTTTATAGTTCGCACTTGTATTTGTATTTGTTAGTTCGCACCATCATTTGTATTTTATATAATTCGCACTTGTATTTTAAAGAACTGTTTTATATTTGTATTTTATATTTGACTGTATATTATATCGAATTGTATTTGTATTTTGATTTTATTGTATTTGTATATTTATATTATATTTGTATTTTTATTTGTATTCTATTTTCATCGATGTCTTTTTATTTTTAAAGAATTATTTTGTATTTGTAAGTTGATTGCATATTGTATTTAGCCATTTTATCATTTGTATTTGCATACAAACAAGTAAATGCATTAATTGTATTTTCTTGATTCTAAAATATATAAATATGCAATGTATCATTTGATACAAATGTACCATTTTGTATTTGTATGTCAAAATTATTATTCATATTTCTAAATAAATAAATATCATTTGATACAAATACAATTACAAACAAATGAAACCAACGATTTTAAAAATACAAATACATATTTTATTTTTATAAAATTTGAATTGTATTTATTTGTATTAATAAATATATCTCGTATAAATAAATACAAACAAATATTCGCAAAAAGACAATCAATCGTACCTTTTCAATAATTAAAAAATACAAGTGATAGTTCACACTTGTATCTATATGTTATAGTTCGCATTTGTATTTGTATTTTATACTTACCACTTGTATTTATATGTTATAATTCATCTCTCTATTTATATTTTATAGTTCGCACTTGATTTTATGTTTACTAGTTCGCACAAATGAAAAGAATGAAAAAAAGGAAGAAAAAATTTAAAAAAAAAAGAAGAAGAAGAAGAAGAAGGAGAATAATAGAAAATAAAGAAAAAAACAAAAGGAAAAAAATAGAAGGATAAAAAATAACAAGAAAAAGAAGAAAAAGAAAATAAAAAACGACAAAATGCAAAAAAGACAACAAAAAAAAATTGAAAAAGATAGAAGAAAGAGAAAACAAAAAAGGAAAAAAAAATACAATAGATAATAGATAATAGTGAGAAAAAAAAAAGGAGAAAAAAATGAAGAAAAAACAGAAAAAAGAAAAAAAAAGTAATAGATAATAGTGAGAAAAAATGAAGAAAAAACAGAAAAAAGAAAAAAAAGTAATAGATAATAGTGAGAAAAAAAAGGAGAAAAAAATACAAAAGTAAACAAAAAATTTTAAAAAGAAAAGGAAGAGAAAAAGAAAAAAGGGGGAAAAAAGAAGAAGGAAAAAAAAAAGGAAAGACAAAATGAAAAAAAGACAACAAAAAAGAAAAAATTGAAAAAAGAAAGAAGAAAGACAAAACAAAAAAAAAATAAGGAAAAGAAAAACTGAAGAAAAAATATATATAAAAAAAAGAGTAATAGAAAATAGAGGAAAAAACAAAAAAGAAGAAAAATAAAATGAAAAAAAATACAAAAGAAACAAAAATTAAAAAAAATGGACAAAAAAAAGAAAGAGAAAACGAAAAAAAAGAAGGAAAAAACTGAAAAAGAAAAAAAAAGTAATAGAAAATAGAGAAAAAAAAATTAATGGGAGAGACTATGAATTATAATTATGAAAAAATTAATGGGCAAGAAAAGGTTATGAATTGTAATTAATTGAAACTAGGCTAAATAAGGTAATTAGGAGTCAATATTGGCTAAGTTGTGTAATTATCCCAATTTTTTTTTCTCATTTTTATATCTTAATATATATATATATATATATATATATATATATATATATATATATATATATATATATCTTCTCATTTTACTACATTCTTTTGTATCTTCTTTTGGGATCTCATCTCTAAAAATCTTGGCCATAATTCACAATGGACAAGGATTATGAAATCAGAATTAGAAATTTTATAAAATTTGTTTTGTTTCCTTTCTTAGTTTTCTATCTTCTCTCATTTCATTTTTATTTTTTTCATTTTAAACATTATTCATTTTTTCATTCTCCTCAAAATCAATCTTTACCTTCTCAATAACCTCTTTAAATTGCCACCTACTATTTTTACTTCATCTTCTACTTATAGTTTTTTTTTAATTTATTTATAGATAAGGGTTAAAGACTTAACAAAAATATATATTAATCAAATCACACTTCTACTTAATTGTCCATTAAAAGTTATGCAAAATTTGTACATGTCAATTATTTTGAGATGGAAAAAATATATAATTAGAGAACATAAATATCTTAATTTAATCAGTTACAGGGCGCCAAGTTCTTTTCTAAGATTGATTTGAGGTCAGGTTACCACCAAGTGAGGGTCAAAGAGAAGGATATACCCAAGACAGCTTTCCGAACACGGTATGGTCATTATGAGTTTCTAGTTATGTCATTTGGCCTAACAAATGCACCCGCAGCTTTTATGGATTTGATGAATAGGGGTTTAAGCATTCCTGGATGTATTTATGATAGATTTTATAGATGATATTATAGTTTATTGTAGATCAGAAGAGGACCATGTCAATCAATTACGACAGGCATTGCAGACTCTTCGTGATTGTAAGCTTTATGCAAAGTTCTCTAAATGTGAGTTTTGGTTAAAGTCGGTGGCATTTTTGGGTCATATGGTATCTAGTGAAGGGATAAAGGTTGATGCTCAAAAGATAGAAGCTGTGAAGAACTGGCCAAGGCCCACAACGCCTACGGAGATTCGTAGTTTTCTCGGGTTGGCTGGTTATTATAGAAGGTTTGTTAAAGGCTTTTCTTCCATTTCAGCACCCTTAACCAAGCTAACCCATAAAGTATCCAAATTCTAATGGAATGATGACTGTGAGAAGAGTTTTCAAGATTTAAGGAACAAGTTGATTTCTACACCCGTGTTGGTACTTCCCGAAGGCACCAAAGGGTATACAGTGTATTGTGATGCTTCCAGAATTGGTTTAGGATTTGTATTGATGCAGCATGGTAAGGTAATAGCATATGCTTCTAGACAATTGCGGCCACATGAGAAAAATTATCCTACACATGATCTTGAGCTGGCAGCAGTTATTTTTGCTTTAAAGATATGGCGCCACTACTTATATGGGGTTCATGTTGATATATATACTGACCATAAGAGCTTGCAATATATTTTTAATCAGAAGGATCTAAATTTAAGGCAGCGGAGATGGCTTGAACTATTAAAGGACTATGATGTTGATATCTTGTACCATTCAGGGAAAGCAAATGTGGTAGCTGATGCGTTAAGTCGTAAGGCTATGATAGCGCCTATAGAAAGGCAAGGGATGATTAAATATCTTCACCAGTTAGCTAGTTTGGGAGTTCACCTTCTTGAAACTCCGTATAAAGAGCTTATCGTACATAATGCTGTAGAATCTTCATTAGTAGCTGAAGTGAAAGAGAAGCAATATGCAGATCCTATTTTATTACAGTTTAAGGAGAACGTTCAGAGTGGTGCGACTAAGTTATTTGAGCTTACGCGAGAAGGATCACTTCAGTGCCAAAACCGATTGTGTGTGCCAGATTTAGACGGGCTAAGAAAGAAGATTATGAAAGAGGCACATTGTTCAAGATATTTCATTCATCCAAGATCAACCAAAATGTATCAAGATTTGAAGGATATGTATTGGTGGAATGACATGAAGAAGAGCATTGCAGAATTTGTAGCTGAATGTCCAAATTGTCAAAGAGTTAAAGTTGAGCACCAAAAACCCGGAGGTTATATGCAATCCATTTATCTTCCAATATGGAAATGGGACATGATCAACATGGATTTCGTGATTGGTTTACCTCGTACATCCTGAAAGTTTGATTCTATATGGGTGATTGTTGATAGGCTTACCAAATCCATACATTTCCTACCAGTTAGGACCACTTACACAGTTGAAGAGTATGCGAAGCTGTACATTAAAGAGAGAGTATGATTACATGGAGTGCCAATATCTATTATATCAGATTGGGGAACCCAATTTACCGCAAACTTTTGGAAGTCTTTTCAGAGGTGTTTGGGAACACAAATGAAGTTGAGTATAGCTTTTCACCCTCAAACAGATGGACAAGCAGAACATACCATCCAAACACTTGAAGATATGCTACGAGCTTGTGTAATAGATTTTAAGGGCAACTGGGATGATTATTTACCTCTTATTGAGTTTGCGTACAATAATAGCTATCATTCAAGTATCAAAATGGCACCATATGAAGCTTTATATGGAAGGAAGTGTAGATCACCAATAGGATGGTTCGAAGTGGGTAAAACTCTTTTATTCAGACCGGATCTTATTTATCAAGCCATAGAGAAGGTGAAAGTAATTTAGCAACGACTAAAAACAGCCCAAAGTCAACACAAGTCATATGCGAATAGTAGAAGAAGAGGGCTAGAGTTTTCTATAGGTGATTGGGTATATTTGAAGGTATCACCAATAAAAGGGGTAATGAGATTTGGCAAGAAAGGGAAGTTGAGTCCACATTATATAGGCCCGTATAAGGTCACTCGAAGGTTTGGACAAGTTGCATATGAATTAGAGCTACCCCAAGAGCTCTCATCAGTACATCCGGTATTTCATGTGTCAATGCTTTGAAAGTGCATCGGAGATCCATCACATATCACTTCTACTAAGGATGTGCAAGTTGAGGAAGATCTTACCTATGAGGAAGTGCCTATTGCTATTCTAGATCGCCAAGTTAAGAAGATGAGAAATAAAGAGATAACATCGGTAAAAGTACGTTGGATAAATTGTCAGAGGAAAGATATTACATGGGAAGATGAGGAAGAAATGAAATATAAGTACCCTCATTTGTTCAAAGATGAAGAGGAAGTTCAAGAAACGGAGTTAGAACATTAACAAGTAAGTTTTTTTTATATATGCATAGTATTTATGTGATGATGTGAATGTTAATGATGGACTTGAACTTGTTTCGGTTGAATAACTACGCTAATATTCGAGGACGAATGTACTAAATGGGGGAAGGATGTAACACTCCGTATTCAAGTACATGTATTGGCATATTCAAGTAAGTGTATTGGTGTTATTTATATGGAATTAATTTTTTTATTTTATTTATACCGGAATTTGCCCATCGATGGTTCCACAAGAAGGTTATTGAATAAGCTTTCCAATGATATAAAGATTTTCAAAAACGGATAGGTTTCGGATATAATCAAGCATGTTCGAAACTATAAAACGGTGGCCGGGATATTTGGGAATAGTAAATGTGCAGGAAAATTTTCTGCACACAAATTACTGAGGCCAACCAATTATTTTGGATCAACTTCGAACGGTCATAACTCCCTTAATGTAATGAACTACGAGATCTGCAGCCTATGAAAAGAAAGATCTTTGAGTCTTCTTTCCAATGCAATTGGTTTCATCCAAATCCAACATCTGAGTAAGGAGTTATACTCGTTTCACTTCAGCCTCTCAAAACAAATTTTTAGGGTCAACTTCAAACGACCATAATTCCTTGTACAGGCCGAACTAGGTGGCCTACATTATATGAAATGAAAGCCCTTTGAAATATAGTTCCAATGATACCAATTTCACCCAAATCCGATATCAGACAAAAGTATTATGGTCGATCTACTTTAGCTTAACAAAATAGTCCACCAAAGGACAGATTTGACATTATTTAAATTTTAAAGGCATTTTGGTCATTCCCTATTATATTATAGACGAGAATATATGGATATATACATGTATATGAGTTCAAAAACTAATTTTCATCATCAATCATTGAGAAAGAACAAACCCTAGCCAAATTTGACCTTTAAATTACTTTTGATTCAACCGTAGAAATTTCAAAGTAATCCAATAACTGCGTTTGTCATCTCGAGAGCATCGAACAACGCCTATTATTTGTGCAAACAGTATTGCATAATCAAGAGTTGAATTCTAAGGTGTAAATATTGTTTGCCTTTGTTCTCTTCCATATGTATATGTGTGATAGAGGATTATATGTATTGGTTGTTATTGAAAGGTGATGAAAATAGGGTTATGGACTATTTTGCATGGTTTGGTTGTATTGAATTGTGGAAGGTGGATATGGTGATTGAGTTATGGAAGGTGGATATGGTGATATATTATTTAATTGATGATTATTTATGTCTATGGCTCAATTTGGTTTAATGGATTGGTTGGAAGGATAAATAAATCCAAACTTGATATTGGAGGATGTTGTATGAATATGCATGGCATGTGAATGTAATCAGAGTATAAGAAGGTTAAAGTGACACCCTTTATGGTGTAATTAAGGCTTACTACTCAACCACTAGTTTGGTGAATTCAAATAATTGAATTGTGACGTTTGGTTGCTAATACTAGATTTCTACATATGTTCATTGTAGATAAGTAATCCGAAAAGACGGGAAGTCCATTTGGGACTAGTATTGAAGGTTGATAGTCAAGTATGTAAAGCATACTCTATACCATATCTTTGGCATGAAAGTGAACAATTGTTCTATTAAGAAAGTTTCCAAAGTTATTCAATAACATGTGATCCATAATGATTTTGTATGATGTCCTACGTTACCAATGAACTTGTTTCCACCCTACAAGATATCAAGAAATTCCAATACTTACTTGTTTTCCAAATCTTACATGTTTATTGCACTAATGAATGTCAGAACGTATCTGGTTACTTGATGATAGGCGAATTTACACGCCTATATCAATATATTTTGCCCATATTTTAGCCTAGTTTTGAGAACAAATTATATATTTCATGCACTTTTAGTCCTTTTTCCTGTAAATGAGCTAACGAACATGATTAGAAAAGTTTCAGGTATAAATGATGCAAAATACAGCATTTTATGGCTTACTTGACGCAAAAGAAAGCTCACGAACGAAGGAGAAGGAAGTGGGACGCCTAAAGGACCAAAACTGCTGCATGTAAAATCTGTCCCGGGATAAAACAACAATTCTGAAGACTTTGGGGACTTACAGACACAAAGATGGATTTTGACAAAGATACATTAACCTAGTACAATTAGGCTATGTATTTCATTAGTTTATTTGGATTATGATAATGTTACATTAACCTAGTACATTTGGGTTAAGTGTTCCTTAGGCCTAGTATGATTTGGTTATTTATTTCATTAGCATAGTAGGAGTAGGATAGGAGTATTATAAATACCCTATCATGCTAGATATTTTTATTCAAGTCCTCCCTTAGTGGAGAGACATTCCTCCCTTAGTGGAGAGAACAATCTTCTATTCAACAATTAATTTTCTTCCATCCCTCTCATCTTCCGCTACAAACACTTCTAATCTACTTTTCTATTCTTAAATTCAACAACAAGAGAATCGTTACCAAGCTAAGGAAACACGCCTCACGCCTATCACTTGATCTACACGCCATTAATCAATATCGTGATATAATAACAATGTCAATCGTGATCTCCTTCGCATTCATGGGTAACTAAACTTCTCTGTTGGGGTTATGGAAGCCGAATGAGTTACTATCTATTGCTGTGAGTTTGTGAGTTCGAGACACGTATATTACTTATATCAATATTCTCTTCATCTTAATCCACATTCCTTGCGGTTGCAAACGCAAGAATATGCCAGTCTAACATTTAACTTGTTCGAGAGAAAGGTTATTTGTCTGGAAAAGAGATAATGTCAAGGTAGTAGGACACCCTTTCCTATTAAAAAGCTAGTGCCGTAACTTGACTAACCTCTTGGAGAATTCGTACCGTTAGACACGCTTTAAGCTTGAGAGAGTTAAAGTGAAATAGTCCTTGTTTAGGTCGAGAGACGCTTGGATTTACCATCGACTACAATTCTCTATAAGCAATTGCATGTCAGAATTCTACACACTCATAGCCAATAGAGACGTATACCTCAGAAGGTGGACATAACCCCAACGCTTCAATTCTCATTGTTTACAACTCACGTAATAATCTCTCTCTTTTTACTTTATTAATTTCAGCTTTTGTTTACATTACTTGCACAACAAGAATCCCCCCTTCTTACGAGACTTGCACCAAAAGTTTAGTAATTTTACTTACTTGTTGGCCAAGCTATTCCCTGTGGGATCAACACCCAACCCAGGTTGGGTTCTATATTTTCTAACGACCGCTTTACACTCCTACGAGAGCTGTAGATTAAGCGTTATCAAAAATTGGCGCCGTTGCCGGGGAATACGAGTGTCAATCAAGTTCGTGATAATTACTAGACCCTTTGGTCAAAGATTCTCGTACTTTTACGTTTAGTTTTTGTTTTTATTTATTGCAGGTTTTTACTTTAGTGCATGCCCCATACTAGAAGTTCTGGTCAACCGTTATTACCAATCAATCCTGAACCACAACGAATTAGAAGAATGGAAGCACAAGCTGAAATCGACAGGATGGCTGCTCAACACGAGCAAGCAAGATTAGCTGCTCTTGCCGCTGCTCAAGTCCAACAACAAAACATTGATAATCCTGGGCGAGCAACAAATCCTGACGATGAAGACTTAGGTGATGATGATGATCTTGATGGTGTCGGAGCCACTGGAGCTATAATTCCACCACCATTAGCGCCCGGAGCCAAGTTCAACATCACTAGCACCATGATTCAGTTATTGCAACTCAAGGGATTATTTGGTGGACTAGCAGGCGATGATCCGAATATGCATCTCATCAACTTTATCTCTACATGCAAGTCCTTTGACAATCCTGGTGTTGGTCAGAATGCTATTCGATTACGTCTATTTCCATTGTCTCTGTCTGGGGAGGCAACACTATGGTTGAATGGGCTGACTCCTGATTCAATTATAAATTGGAGGCAATTGAGAGACGCTTTCCGAGAAAGATTCTTTCCGCCATCCAAAAGAGCACAATTGAGAGATGAAATCAGCAACTTCCGCCAGCTTCCCACTGAAGCTCTTCATGAAACATGGGAGAGGTTCAAGACAAAGCTAGCGAGATGCCCAAACCATCACATGACTAATGTTCACCTAATAGAGATCTTGTATATAGCCTTGAATTCAATAACTAAATCAGTGGTGGATAATGCAGCTGGAGGTTCTTTCATGGACCTCACCTTTGGTCAAGCAAGCAATATGCTAGATCGCATGACGAAACAAAGTAGAGCTTGGCATACCAGGGATTCTGAGGTAGCAAGCCCCACTTTATCTATTGGCATGACTGCAGACCAACGAAGAAGAGAAGAAGAACGTGATCAAGATATGGCGCACATGAAAACCCAAATGGATCTTCTTACAAAGCATCTATTAGGGAAGACTGAAAAAGTGAAAGCTATTGCGTCAAAAGGAAGAGACGAATCTGATTCAGAAGAGGAGGCCAACTACTTGAACAATCAGGGGGGTTTCCGTGGGAATGCCCAAGGAAACCAAGGTCGGAACTATTATGATAAATCTGGAAGCAAAGACCAAGGTAGTTGGAAGAAAAACAATGAAAAGAGTGGTTTGTACGTTCCCCCTGGTAGACGTGATACCACCACATCTAATTCTGGAAGTATGGAAGACATGATGGCTAAATTATTGAAAGGAGTGGAAGCAACGAGCGCGGGATTAACAGAGGTAATCAATGATTTGTCCTCCATGAAACAATTAGTTGATTCACATTCCACTTCTATCAAGCAAATAGAGCAGCAATTGAGCCAATTTTCAGCAGCACTCAATCAAAGAAAGGCCGGTACTTTACCTAGCGATATTGTGCGAAACCCAAGGAATGACGGGTCATGCATAGCCATCACTACCAGAAGTAGTAAGGTGCTGAAAACTTCAGCAAAAGGCAAGCAAGTGATTGACGAAGTTGCGGACATGGATGACAACGCAAAAGGAAAAGATGCCGCAGCAACTACTCCTGACGTCAAGGACGCCACATCCAGCACTGTGCAACCTGAAAAAGTGGAAAAACAGAACCAAGAGAAGAAGAAAGCCATGGAGATAACAATTCCATACCCACCACCACCTTTTCCCCAAAGATTGAGGAAGGTGGCGGATGACACAAAGTTCAGCAAATTCATGACTATGTTGAAACAGCTGACCATTAATGGTCCATTGGTGGAGGCACTTGAACAAATGCCTGGGTATGCAAAATTTATGAAAGATCTTTTGACAAAGAAGAGGGAAGCAAGTTATGAGCTGAAGGATGATGTACATCATTGTAGTGCAATTGCTACCCGATCGATAGTTCAGAAGAAGGCCGACCCCGGAGCTTTCACTATTCCTTGCACCGTCGGATCGTTGGATTTTTCAAAGGCATTGTGCGATCTAGGTGCTAGCATCAATTTGATGCCACTATCCATCTACAAGAAGTTGGGGCTAGGCGATCCGACACCAACCAATATGAGGCTCGTGATGGCTGATAGGTCGGTAAATGACCTGTGGGTATCTTGAATGATGTGTTGGTGAAAGTTTCTTCATTCATCTTTCCTGCAGACTTCGTTATTCTGGATTGTAAGGAGGATTCTGAAGTTCCCATCATCTTGGGACGTCCCTTCCTTGCAACTGGAAGTGTGCTTATTGACATGAAAGATAATGAGCTTTTGTTTTGAATTAATGACGAAGTGGTACGGTTTGATATATGCAAAAAAATAAAGCAGCCCAGCGATATGAATGAGTTATCTGTAGCTGATGTTCATCAAGAGGATATGAAAGCATTATCTATAGAGAAATAGCCTACTATTGAGCCATTGTCTGCTGCGCCACTGAATGTTGAGCATGAGGATAATGAAGATTATGAAGAACTTATGGTTGATCTAACAGAAATAGAGTCTTATACTCCTAAGCAACCGGATTGTGATCTCAAGAATCAACCAACAGCAAAGACTCTCATTGACGAGCCACCAATGCTAGAATCACAAGAGCTCCCCGATTATCTAAGGTACGTGTTCTTGGAAAGTAGAAATATACTTCCAGAGAGTGCAGATGATTTGAGTGAACAGCACGTAGAGGCTCTCATCTCTGCTCTGAAGAGATACAAGAGAGCTATGGGGTGGACTATTGATGATATAATTGGTGACTCTCTGGAGAAACATATGAGCCAGCTCGAAAAAGATCGCATGCCCACAAGTAAGCCTCATTGTCGTCTAAATTCTTTCAGAAAATGATCCATCACTTATCTCGATGAAGCCTAAGTACTCGAGATTAATATGTCGAGCCACGACAATAAATAAGGCGCTAGATGGGAGGCAACCCATCGTTTTATCATTTTATCGTTTATCGTTTTGTTTTTCCTTTCATTCTAGTACTTGTTTTGTTTTGCTAAATGAAAAATCCAAAAATAAGAGTCGTGCCACGACCAAAACTAAGGCACTTGGTGGGAGGCAACCCATCGTACTAATCGTTTTCGTTTGGTTTTGAGTAAAAATAGGTGCAAGAAGTATTCAACAAGGAGATTGATTTCAATTGACGATTTGGACGTATTGTATGGTAAAGTTGGTAAGATAGGAACGGTGATGCATAAGGCTATGGATTGAGACTTTCTCACGCCAAAATAGGCTTTCGAGGAAGGCTAGGCCTTGGAAAAACTAGGCCACGAACGATGCACAACCTATCCTATAGCCTAAGGTCTCAGAATCTAGTGTGCTATACACTATGCGCCGCCTATTCCTAAGTGTGCTTTTGACTATGCGCCGCCTATGCTATGCCATTTGGTCTCAGTATCTCATATGCCATAGACTATGCGGCGCATATGTCTACAAATGCTATAGACTATGCGGCGCATATGTCCCATTGTGCTATAGACAATGAGCCGCATATGTCATGTCTATGCCAAGCATTATGCGCCGCATATGTGGGATTTTTGTCTCCAAAACCGATTGTAAATGGGTCATAACCCGACCCATTCTCTTCCTATATAAAGGGGACTTAGTTTTACAACACAACCACACTAAAAATTGACCTAAGGGCGCCGCATATACATCCAAATCCTCTCAAAATTTTCTTCTTTTGCTCCTCCAATTCACAAAACCATCCCCACAAGCTTCAAGCAAGTAAGTGCTCTCTTATTCTTCATTTATTTCTTGTAAGTACTACGTTGACATGTCTAGTATGAATTGCTACATCTTCAAAGATTATTGGTGATGTTAATGTGTTTGGATTGTTGATACACAACCATGTGAGTGAACATATACGTTAGGATAATCTTGACCGGTCTCCGACTTGAATTTGGCTTCAATAGCATTGTTATGATATTTGCGAAATTGCTATGGCTATGAATATTACTTAAGATGGTTGTTTGGATACTTACATGTTAGACTATCCTGGCCATCGGGATAAGATTTATAGGGCCTACCAACTTAGGAGGTTGTGATTGTTTCAAGAATAACGATTCCATGTGGTAACCCCTATGTAGTAGTGTTGCTATATCTGCCATGAAAGTAGTCCAATGGCTGCAAGTAAGTGATGCATTGCTGATTTTCTTGTTGGAATACAATCCTAAAACGTATGTCGACGAAATCTAAGTACTCGACCAATTTTACTTCACTGATTTGTGTTAACAAAACTAAGTGTGGGGTGGTACCCCTAATGCTTGTTTATAGATTGTATCGATTGAGATTGTGCTGCCACTAACACTATTTCTAGTCTCAGGTACAATGGCACCTAAAGCAAGGCAAGGCAAGGAGAAGGCTACCACATCCCAAAAGGGCAGGAAGAGAGGTCGCAAGGACCAAGGAGAATCATCCTCAGCACAACTACCCCGCAGAATGTTTGGAATAAAATGGGTTCTTGAGGAGGAAGCCAAAGAATGGTACAGGAACAACAACGAACGAAAATATGTTCACGTCGACTTGATCAACAAGGAAACCTTAGCAAAGAAGGAGCCGCGTATTGTGGCAAAAATAATGGCATTGAAGCTGGATTTCATCTTCCGCGACATGGGAGAATGTAACTTTGATTTAACAAGAGAGTTTTATGCCAACTGGTCGCCGAACACAACAGGCAATGAAGTCAAAATTCGGGGCCAAGTGTTACAGCTCACCGCGGATTGGATCAACTCTTTTCTTGGCTTACCTTCGGTCGACACAGCACCATTCAAAGAGCTGTACAACAGGCCTCCTTATAGAGCAATACGACACACACTTTGTGGAAGCAGATCGATGGCAAGGTGGGGCAGACATAAAGAAACTGGCCGACACAACACCTTCCCCTATGCTCCACTAAATGGGGAAGCAAGAATCTGGATGCACATTGTCAACTCATGCCTTATTCCTGGGAATCAATACACCAAGATATCAAGAGATAGAGTGTGTTTGACACGATTTACTATGATGAGTGGTGGACGTATTCCAACTGCTGAAGAGCTCCAACAGCTGGACCACGACTACCCAATGAACATGCATGTACAGTAGATGTGTGGAGTGGGCGTATACTTTGAGGAACCTCTAGATGATGATGTGCCAACTGATGACGATCGACGCTTGCCTAATTCTGACGAGGAGGAGAACTCTGACGACGACTCTTATGATGATTCAGACGAAGGGGGTATGACCCCCGACATTGAGGAAGAGTCCTACTGACCAGGTTCTTCGTATTTATTTTTCACTGAGGGCAGTGTCTCGTTTAAGTGTGGGGTGGCGGTATCGCATGCTATACTTCTCTGTTTGCACCTATGTTTGTTTGTTTACTTAGTTTTTTTATTTGAGTTCGTTTTTTTGTTTTTTTGTAAGTTTTTTTAGGAGTAAATTTTTTCTAGCTTTGCATGAAATTATTTTGACAGGCAGCATGAGATTATAACAAGAGTATGTGTTACAATTGTAACTATTGAGACGTTTAGCCTCTAGTTGTGACTCATTATGTGATATTGTGTGGTTCAATTCCTTCACTTGTTGGGTCAAGAGTCTATATTACTTCCAATCAAGTCGACCATGTGCCTTGTGTGTGTGAGATTAATAGTATCTTCTATGTATGTGGCTGATGCTAGAACTTGTTTGGTATGTATGCTAAGCAAAAATAAGGAGTGTAAGTTTAGGATATGATTTAGGCATCTTTGGCAACCTATATTTGTTTACCTTCAGTTTCACCTACCCATGGACATCATCCTAGTTAAACCCTTTTGAGCCTTTAGCCTATTTCTTTGACAACCTTGTATGTAAGCCTAATCCATTTCTTTCAAGACCGTAATTTGATCCAAATTCCTAAGTGCTTTAAAGTGAAAAAGTCATGTGACAACATAAGAGGAAATTGGGTGAGTATGATGCTTTAAATTGTAATGGTGCTTGAATGTGTTATGATAAAGAAAGTGCTATCATAAGAGGTATCATTGAGAAAAGAAAAAGGAAAAAGAAAGCTGAAAAGTGAGTTATGCTTAAAATTGAAAAACGAAAGAGGAGAACAAGGGTGGTAGAATAAAAGAAAGAAGAAAGGTTGAAAGAAAAAAATGTCAATGATAGAATGTGATGTATTAAAGTGCTTAGGAACTTAGTCACTATTTATGGCCAAAATAGTCCTACCCGTCCCTTAGCCTACATTACAACCATCAAAAGACCTATTTGATCCTAATCTTAACATTCCGACATTTAGTAGAGTACTACATTAAGGGCAAGCCTATGGTCATCAGTTGCTACATATGAATTCTTTGTGAGAGTGAGAGCAAGGATATGTTGATACCCATGTTTGAAAAATATGATATATTTGTGAGTGATTATGGGTACTATATTGTGAGACACACATGGTTGATGAGTTTTGGATAGTTGTATATGATTCTACGCACCTTAACGTTTGCATGCGAGTTGATCACCATCACGAGTCTATGCTAGAGGTTAAATTATTTCTACTTATAATCGAAAAACTACTCTTTGTTGATAATTGTTGTGCTTGTCTTGATAAATGTTTTGTGTTGTTGTTGTAAAAATCTTAAGTTGATGCTTAGAAGGACATGATATGTTGTTCGAGGACGAACAAAGCTCTAAGTGTGGGGTGTTGATGATAGGCGAATTTACACGCCTATATCAATATATTTTGCCCATATTTTAGCCTAGTTTTGAGAACAAATTATATATTTTATGTGCACTTTTAGTCCTTTTTCCTGTAAATGAGCTAACGAACATGATTAGAAAAGTTTCAGGTATAAATGATGCAAAATACAGCATTTTATGGCTTACTTGACGCAAAAGAAAGCTCACGAACGAAGGAGAAGGAAGTGGGACGCCTAAAGGACCAAAACTGCTGCATGGAAAATCTGTCCCGGGCTAAAACAACAATTCTGAAGACTTTGGGGACTTACAGACACAAAGATGGATTTTGACAAAGATACATTAACCTAGTACAATTAGGTTACGTATTTCATTAGTTTATTTGGATTATGATAATGTTACATTAACCTAGTACATTTGGGTTAAGTGTTCCATAGGCCTAGTAGGATTTGGTTATTTATTTCATTAGCATAGTAGGAGTAGGATAGGAGTATTATAAATACCCTATCATGCTAGAGATTTTTATTCAAGTCCTCCCTTAGTGGAGAGACATTCCTCCCTTAGTGGAGAGAACAATCTTCTATTCAACAATTAATTTTCTTCCATCCCTCTCATCTTCCACTACAAACACTTCTAATCTACTTTTCTATTCTTAAATTCCACAACAAGAGAATCGTTACCAAGCTAAGGAAACACGCCTCACGCCTATCACTTGATCTACACGCCATTACTCAATATCGTGATATAATAACAATGTCAATCGTGATCACCTTCGCATTCATGGGTAACTAAACTTCTCTGTTGGGGTTATGGAAGCCGAATGAGTTACTATCTATTGCTGTGAGTTTGTGAGTTCGAGACACGTATATTGCTTATATCATTATTCTCTTCATCTTAATCCACATTCTTTGCGGTTGCAAACACAAGAATACGCCAGTCTAACATTTAACTTGTTCGAGAGAAAGGTTATTTGTCTGGAAAAGAGATAATGTCAAGGTAGTAGGACACCCTTTCCTATTAAAAAGCTAGTGCCGTAACTTGACTAACCTCTTGGAGAATTCGTACCGTTAGACACGCTTTAAGCTCGAGAGAGTTAAAGTGAAATTGTCCTTGTTTAGGTCGAGAGACGCTTGGATTTACCATCGACTACAATTCTCTATAAGCAATTGCATGTCAGAATTCTACACACTCATAGCCAATAGAGACGTATACCTCAGAAGGTGGACATAACCTCAACGCTTCAATTCTCATTGTTTACAACTCACGTAATAATCTCTCTCTTTTTACTTTATTAATTTCAGCTTTTGTTTACATTACTTGCACAACAAGAATCCCCCCTTCTTACGAGACTTGCACCAAAAGTTTAATAATTTTACTTACTAGTTGGCCGAGCTATTCCCTGTGGGATCGACACCCAACCCAGGTTGGGTTCTATATTTGCTAACGACCGCTTTACACTCCTACGAGAGCTGTAGATTGAGCGTTATCATTACTCAAACAAGATCTATGTGCTATTAATGACTCCCAAACGTTTCATTGATATACCAATAAGTTCCTACTTCATTGTTATGGCATTGATGACTCCAAAACACTTTATTGATTTGCCAATGAGTTCTTACTTCATTGTTATTGCATTGATGGTCTATTTATATGTCTCTTGTTGATGTATCATTATTTCAAAGTATCAAAAATACGGTGGCGACCGAAATAACAATCTCAAAGATTAATTGAACTAAGTGATGGAAGTTCTCTTTTATCGGGTGGTATCCCAGGGGCATAAGCCTATCATGGGTCGATCCCTATTTATGTGTTTATGGGTGGTATCCCAGGGGCATAAGCCTATCATGGGTCGATCCTAATTGATATGTACTGGAGGCAGCCTAATGGTCACAGTACAGTACATTAATGATTACAAAAATGATTAGAACGAAGGTAAAGTGATTGAATAAATACAATGTACAGGTTGTCACAAGTTCTAGTAAGTGTGGTCCACTCCTATTACAATTTATTCACTTATTTCTGATTTCTATTGAGCTCCTATATCATATGTAATTATCTATAGCTTTACATACTCAGTACATATTTCGTACTGACGTCCCCCACGGGGACTTGCATTTTATGCTGCAGGCACAGGCACCTCAGATCATACACCGCATAAGTAGAAGACAGGATATTCAGCTGTTTTTGGTGAGCTCAAGTTTGCTTCGGGGCTTTTCGTGTCATATCCAGTCACTTTTGGTATTGTATAGAAGTTAGTTATATGGCGGGGTGTGTCCCAACCTTAGTTAAACTTTGTGTATTATCTAGAGGCTTTGTAGACCTAATGTATAGTGAAGTTGGTGTTTTGTTAATAGACAGTATTGTATGTACATATATATGTGTGCTCGAGCTTATACAGGTGATTATTTCCTATTATATGCGACACGATGTTGTCCGAATTTCGGGTTGTCATAGAGGTATGCATGGAAAGTATAAGGTTATGAGCTGGTTCTCCCGGGCCTCCTCTGTTACAGATGCCAGTCCACCCCAATAGGATTTGAGGCATGACATTTAGGCAAGGGGAAATTGAAGTTTATCTGGTGGTACTCTTTTTTTTGTTGTTGTTGGTGCGTTTGTATTGAACTGGTCTAGTGATGTAAAAAGGATCTTCAAGGGTTGGATTTTTTCAGCAAAGAAAAAGAAACTAGATAGATTTGTGCATCAGATGCAAAGGCTTTTCTCTCTGAATAGCATAGAGGGTTGGATTAGTTCACACCATCATTTGTATTTTGTAGTTCACACTTGTATTTGTATTTGTTAGTTCGCACCATCATTTGTATTTTATATAATTCACATTTGTATTTTAAAGAACTGTTTTGTATTTGTATTTTATATTTGACTGTATATTACATTGGATTATATTTGCATATTTAGATTATATTTGTAATTGTATTGTATTCTATTTTCATCGATGTCTTTTTATTTTTAAAGAATTATTTTGTATTTTAAAGTTGATTGCATATTGTATTTAGCCGTTTTATCATTTGTATTTGTATACAACCAAGTAAATGCATTAATTGTATTTTCTTGATTCTAAAATATATAAATATGCAATGTATCATTTGATACAAATGTACCGTTTTGTATTTGTATGTCAAAATTATTATTCATATTTCTAAATAAATAAATATCATTTGATACAAATACAATTACAAACAAATGAAACCAATAATTTTAAAAATACAAATACATATTTTATTTTTATAAAATTTGAATTGTATTTATTTGTATTAATAAATATATGTCGTATAAATAAGTACAAATAAATATTAGTAAAAGGAAAATCAATCGTTACTTTTCAATAATTAAAAAACACAAATGATAGTTCACACTTTTATCTATATGTTATAGTTCGCATTTGTATTTGTATTTTATAGTTACCACTTGTATTTATATGTTATAATTCATCTCTCTCTATTTATATTTTATAGTTCGCACTTGATTTTATGTTTACTAGTTCGCACAAATGAAAAGAATGAAAAGAACGAAAAAAAAGAATAAAAAATTACAAAAAAAGGAAGAAGAGTAATAGAAAATAAATAAAAAAGCATAGGAAAAAAATAGAAGGAGAAAAAATAACAATAAAAAGAAAAAAAATAAAAGAAAAAAAAGACAAACTGCACAAAAGACAACAAAAAAAAATTGGAAAAACAAAGAAGAAAGAGAAAACAAAAAAGGAAAAGAAAAAATGAAGAAAAAAAACAGAAAAAAGAAAAGAAAAGTAATAGATAATAGTGAGAAAAAAAAAGAGAAAAAAATACTAAAGGAAACGAAAAAAATTAAAAAAGAAAAGAAAGAGAAAAAAAAGGTGTGGGAGGGGGGGGGGAAGAAGAAGGAAATAAAAAAGTAAAGACAAAATGAAAAAAAAGACAACAAAAAAGAAAAAATTGAAAAAAGAAAGAAGAAAGAGAAAACAAAAAAAAAGGAAAAGAAAAACTGACGAAAAAATATATATATATAAAAAAAGAGTAATAGAAAATAGAGAAAAAAAACAAAAAAGGAGAAAAATAAAAAGAAAAAAATTCAAAAGAAAAAAAAACAAAAAAATTGGAATAAGAAAAGAAAGATAAAACGAAAAAAAAAAGGAAAAGAAAAAAAGAAGGAAAAAACTGAAAAAGGAAAAAAGAAGTAATAGAAAATAGAAAAAAAAATAATAGGAGAGACTATAAATTGTAATTATGAAAAAATTAATAGGTAAGAGAAGGTTTTAATTGTAATTAATTGAAATTAGGCTAAATAAGGTAATTAGGAGTCAATATTGACTAAGTTGTGTAATTATCTCAATTTTTTTTCTCATTTTTGTATCTTAATATATATATATATATATATATATATATATATTTATTTATCTTCTCATTTTACTGCATTCTTTTGTATCTTCTTTTGGGATCTCACCTCTAATAATCTTGACCATAATTCACAATAGACAAAGATTATGAAATCAGAATTAGAAATTTTATAAAATTTATTTTGTTTCCTTTCTTAGTTTTCTATCTTCTTTCATTTCATTTTTCTTTTTTTTTTCATTTTAAACATTATTCGTTTTTTCATTCTTCTCAAAATCAATCTTTACCTTCTCAATAACCTCTTTAAATTGCTACCTACTATTTTTACTCCATCTTCTATTTATAGCTTTTTAATTTCTTTATAGATAAGGGTTAAAGAATTAACAAAAATATATATTAATCAAATCACACTTCTACTTAATTATCCATTAAAAGTTATGCAAAATCTGTACATGTCAATTATTTTGAGATGGAAAAAATATATAATTAGAGAACATAAATATTTTAATTTAAATATTTGCACTTATAAAATACCATGATTTTTTACATTTTATTATTTATTTATAATGAATTTTATCTTTTAAATACCAACAATTATTACTATTGATACTTACCTTATGTAACTACTATGCATAATGCATGATATGATGAATATCATTAAAGAAAATGGTCAAGAGACAGATCCCTTTACAGAACAACTAAAGAAAATAGTATACAAGCACAATGTCAAACCAGTGCCATAGCCAAAACTGTTTTTTAGATGGTATTTCCACATGATTTGCCTTCTTCAATGCGCTTATTCAAGAGAAAGTATCAACAAATCCCTCATAAATGAGTCGAGCAACAATATATGTCCACTGATCAACCAGCCTAACATTAGAATGTCTACATCCAAACACCCACTGATTTAACGTTACTATCACAACCTCCATAAGTGAAAAAGAAATTGTAGTCTTGCACAACTTTATCTCCCAATTCAAAGTAAATGCACCCAGAAGAAATTGAATTTATTCAATCATGAGAACAGAACCGGCAAACATCAAGAACTCGTTATGAAGATGAGTCGGAATGAGAAACAGGACAAACATATGTAAACCAGGTCAGAAAAGCTATATCAAACACTATATTTGCAATTGCTCCTATTTGTTATAAAATACTGTTAGTTAATCAAGAAACTATGACAACAGAAGGTTTATTGTGGAGGGAAATCACTGTCTCAAAATCTCCCACCAAATCTTTAACCTTGCTCTTCCCGGTTTCAACAAGCTTACTCGTCGTCTCTTCAATCATATTATTCAACAAACACTGCACATCTTTCTTTTCTTGCACATCCTGATGTCTCAAAATAATTTTTCCAGAGATAGGGATGGTATTACTTTTGTCACCATCAAATCCTTTTTTTTTAAAGATTCTCTTTCTTTTATTGTTGTCTTGGGTTTCACCCACATGTCGTCCCCATCTAAATGTCAGCCTCCTAGGGCTGCTAGTTTCTTGCTGGAGATCAACTATCTTGCCCCTCCTGAACTTCATTTTCACTGCCGAATAATTATTATCATTAGAAACACCTGTCTTACCTTTTCTCAATGTCTTTTTCTGTTTTTCCCAACAGTTTCTGCTTCTGCTATGTGCAACAACTTTTTGCTACTAGAGGTGTATTTACCCAATGCACTGTCTGCAGGCTTGACAACTTCTTTTTTATCTTCTTCATTAGACAACAGAAGTAATTGTAAATGGAATGAAGACTTTGGTGATGCTTTCACTTTGGGAGTAAGTAAAGTTTTCTCAAGAACCTTTTCAGGGTTCAGTTTATTTGTCCCATCTCTCCGCATCTTGTTATGGTCCTTCAGAGGAGCCAGCAGATTTAAGCTTTTATTGCTTCTTACCCTCAAAATCAAAGGTTTAACAGAGGAAAATTTTGGAGAAGATGAAAGAGTTGGTGTCTTCAAAGATTTTTCTGTAGATACTTTAGGTGCAATTATTTGTTTTCTATAATTACCAACACTTTCTTTCTTGCCTCCTGTATCTACACCTCCTAAGATCTTAGATGAAGATTTCATTTTCTTTTCTGTCTATGGCATCTTGTCACTTGAGGAATCCAATTTCAGAAAGTGAACACTCTTTGGTGGCAGCAGTATCTTTTTCTTTTTTTATTTCAGAGGGTTCAATAGAGTGAACCTTGGGAGAAGGCCTTCAATTGACCACATTCAACTTCTTTCCCTATCCTAGAATACTCCCTGGAGGAGCAGATGGCCTTTGATTGACCACGGCCTCTTTCTTTCCCTCTACCAGCATACTCCCTGGGGGAGTAGAAAGGGTTCGCTCAACCACAGTCACCTCATCTATCCCTCCCTCCATGCAACCTGGAGGAGAAAAAGGTTTTTTCTCAACCATAGTGACCTTCTTTTCATCTTTGAGTACACTCTCCTGAGGTGCTGAAGGCTTTCGATAGACCTCATTTACCTTTTTTCCCTCTTCCAGAATATTCACAGGAGGAGTGGAAAGCTTTTGCTTATCCAAAATCCCCTTTTTTGCATCACTCTGGTTACTCCCTGAAGTAGTGGAAGTCTTTTGTATGACCACGGTCCTCTTCTTCGCCTCTCCCAGCATACTCCCTAGAGAAGTGGAAGGCTTTTGCTCAACTCCTGTCACCTTCTTTTTCTCTCCCAGCACACTTCCAGGAGGAGTGGAAAGCTTTTGATTGACTAAAGTTCCCTTTTTTGCCTCTCCTACCAAGGTCCATGCAGGACTCTGCTCATCAGCAGGAAGTTTGTTCTTTCTTTTTGATAGAGTATGTCGTGGCTTTACTTCAGAGGAATGTTTCCTGCCATATTTACAGAAGTCATGGCAAGAACCAGTGGAATCTCTCAGATAATGAGGAATAACATCTTGTCTGCTATCAGGAGCATTCAACTTCCCAGTGGATTGACTTTTTGTATTGCCTGCATTGTAAGATGAAGTAGAGGAAGAGATGCGATAACAGGGAAGAACCTTGTTTCCAATACTCATAGATCTCGGTTTTATTGTGCTGATTTTATCTGGCTTACTTCCAGCAGAGTCATTCTTCACGCTATTTACTGGACTCACTAGTTCATCGATGTTATTCTCAGCCATAGAGTCATTCTTCACGCTAGTCACTGGACTTACTAGTTCATCGGTGTTATCCTCAGCCATAGAGTCATTCTTCACACTAGTTATTGGACTTGCTGGTTCATCGAAGTTATCCTCAGCCATCATTTGAGAACCCTGGCACTATGAACATGTATAAACATTAGGAAGAATATCTATTAGGTGAGCAGTAAAATATAGGATGTACTGCACACTTATGGGACTTCCTCTTGCCTTTTTGCCTTTATATCTTGTGTTGCTGAGATTACAACGAGAATAAATTAACATATATATTGCTAATTGAATACAACTATTGACTTATCTAGTTAAGCATGCTGGAATCAGTATCTATAATGCTTTTTGAATTAGACAGCTGGAGTCAAGAAATTGAAAGGTGCATCTTCAAACCAAGAAAGACATATAACAAGAGGTTTTTGAAACCTAATTATTCCATTATATTTCCATGAACAAAAAATAAGGTGGACCAAAAATTCTCCACATTATATATCTACATCTCCATGTTTGATACATTTCTTTTGGAATAAACATATAACTAATTGAGTTGTCAAATCTTCATAAATCATATTATTAACAAATCATGATGTCCAATTCTGAAAAGTGAAATGCTTATATAATCTCCCTTGCCGCAAAATAAATAAATAAATCATCCTCCTATAGCAGACCAAATTATTAGTCGGATTAAACATCTTGATCGGTACCTACACCAACTAAGTAGTGAAAGGTGTGACTTCTTCTCCTCCACTTGCCTAAATTTCACAAGTAAAATATATAAGTAAGAGAATAGATTTGGCTATTCAAAAAGGATTGTTTATGTTCAAAGAAGATTGAATATACCAAGTAAAATACACTCACATTCTTGGTAGTAATCCTCTCATATGTAGTGAAACTTCCATATGAAGGTGAACCCATTGAGAACTTAGATGCAGCCAAGGATTCTCTCCTATTACTCTTTCTAGGTTTCTTCTCAATGCTCTGAGCCTCATCATCCTCGAATTTGGGATATTTCTTTCTATGAGATGAACTTATTTTAAATATGCTCACCTCAGACGGACGACTCGCTCCTACGACATCGACCTCTGTTGGCAAATTTTGAGAGGAATGCTTCTCTTTGACAACATGGTGTGTGGAAAATTTCTTACTTGAGACTGCTACTGGATGCAAAGTCTTATCACTTCTTCTCTTCACGTAGAGAACTGTACCAGCAAGCAGACTCAGTACAAGTGAGAAAATTCCCAGGATCTGATACTGTAGGGACCAACCATGGAGCCTCATGTTAAAAAATACAAAAATTATAATCATCATTACAATAACAACGTTCTGTCCATTGTGTTAGGTTTTTGTGTAGATTGTAGTGTGAAGAAGAAGCATGGGTAGCAGCTCTCAGGCAATCCGCTATCCAATTGCAACAACCGGTGCCGGAAATATTCATGCTCTTAAAAGAACTCTTGCTGACCTATGTACCAGAAGCAATCCTAAGGTTCTTTCGTTTCTTTCAACTTTTATTATTTGGGAGTCGTTTGTTGGATTTTAAAGATCTGGAGTTCGAGTAGCTTAGGGAATCTTGATGTGACCTTTGTATTGTTATCTACTCTTTGTGTTCTTTTATTTTTTTGGGTGTTGTTACATTTGTTGAATTGTTGAGTAAGTGGAAATAGAAATTTAGTGATTGATTTTGATTTTCTTAGGAATTGATTAAAATCAAAGAAGATTCTAAGGTTCTTGATTTTTTGTTGAATTTTTTAAGATCAGTAGTGAAGTTAGAACAATTCAAGAGATTTTGATTTGTTGAGTTGGTGAATTTGTGAGGTAGTGGAACCAGACATTTATAGGACATAAGACTGACATGATTTTAGCTCAGGGTATATCTTGAGTTCTTTTCTTGATTTTCCTTCCTCAATTTTTTTGATTTTTTTTCCTTTTTTCTTTCAAGTTTTTTTTTTTGAGTCATTTGCTGAATTTTGTACAGTAGTGGAGTTAGAACAGTTCAAGAAATCTTGATGTGAGCTCTTTCTTCTTCTTTAGTCTTTGTTCTGGAAATCTTGATGTTGAATTGATAAGGGAGTAGAATCAGAAATTTAGTGCTTCATTTTGATTTTCTTAGGAATTGATGAAAAATTAAGAAAGATTTTAGCTGAAAGTATGTCTTGAGCTCTTTTCTTGATTTTTTCGTCCTCAGTTTCTCAAGAATTGTTGGATGCTGTTATTTGAAACCTTGTATATGTAAAAGATTGAAAATAGAATGCTACAGTTTATTTTTGGGCACATTTATTTATTTTTTGATTTGTGTGGAAGAAGACAGACCATCTTATGGAATTACACGGAGTTTGTTCGCTAATCCAGTTTGAAATCATGGCACTACATAGAAGTAACCACTTGTATTTATATGTTATAATTCATCTCTCTATTTATTTGTATTTTATAGTTACCACTTGTATTTATATGTTATAATTCATCTCTCTATTTATATTTTATAGTTCGCACTTGTATTTATGTTTACTAGTTCGCACAAATGAAAAAATTGAAAAGAAAGAAAAAAAGAAGAAAAAAATACAAAAATGGAAGAAAAGTAATATAAAATAAAGAAAAAAAGGAAAAAAAAACAAGGAGAAAAAATAACAAGAAAAAGAAGAAAAAGAAACGAAAAAAAGCCAAAATGCAAAAAAGACAACAAAAAAAAATTGAAAAAAGAAAGAAGAAAGAGAAAACAAAAAAGGAAAAGAAAAAATGAAGAAAAAAACAGAAAAAAGAAAAAAAAAAGTAATAGATAATAGAGAGAGAGAAAAAAGGAGAAAAAAATACATAAGAAAACAAAAAAATTGAAAAAAGAAAAGAAAGAGAAAAAGAAAAAAGGGGGAAAAAAAGAAGAAGGAAAAAAAAAGAAAGACAAAATGAAAAAAAGATAACAAAAAAGAAAAAATTGAAAAAGAAAGAAGAAAGACAAAACAAAAAAAAGAAGGAAAAGAAAAATTGACGAAAAAATATTAAAAAAAAAAGAGTAATAGAAAATAGAGAAGAAAACAAAAAAGGAGAAAAATAAAAAGAAAAAAAGAAAAATAAAAAAAAACAAAAAAATTGGAATAAGAAAAGAAAGATAAAACGAAAAAAAAAGGATAAGAAAAAAAGAAGGAAAAAACTGAAAAAGGAAAAAAAAGTAATAGAAAATAGAGAAAAAAATTAATGAGAGAGACTATGAATTGTAATTATGAAAAAATTAATAGGTAAGAGAAGGTTTTAATTGTAATTAGTTGAAATTACGCTAAATAAGGTAATTAGAAGTCAATATTTTCTAAGTTGTGTAATTATCCCAATTTTTTTCTCATATATATATATATATATATATATATATATATATATATATATATATATATATATATCTTCTCATTTTACTGCATTCTTTTGTATCTTCTTTTGGGATCTCATCTCCAATAATCTTGACCATAATTCGCAATGGACAAAGATTATGAAATCAGAATTACAAATTTTATACAATTTATTTTGTTTCCTTTCTTAGTTTTCTATCTTCTCTCATTTCATTTTTCTTTTATTTTATTTTAAACATTATTCATTTTTTCATTCTCCTCAAAATCAATCTTTACCCTCTCAATAACCTCTTTAAATTGCTACCTACTATTTTTACTTCATCTTCTATTTATAGTTTTTTAATTTCTTTATAGATAAGGGATAAAGAATTAACAAAAATATATATTAATCAAATCACACGTCCACTTAATTATTCATTAAAAGTTATGCAAAATCTGTACATGTGTATTATTTTGAGATGGAAAAAATAAAAAGGAAAAGAAGAAAAAGAAAAGAAAAAAAGACAAAATGCAAAAACGACAACAAAAAAAAATTAAATAAAGAAAGAAGAAAGAGAAAACAAAAAATGAGGAAAAAAATAGAAAAAAAAAAAAGTAATAGATAATAGAGAGAAAAAAAAAGGAGAAAAAAATACAAAAGAAAAAAAGAAAACAAAAAAATTTTAAACAGAAAAGAAAGAGAAAAAGAAAAAGAAAAGAGGGGGGGGGGGGGGAAGAAGGGAAAAATTTAAAAAGGAACAAAAAAAAAGGCAAGACAAAATGAAAAAAAGACAACAAAAAAGAAAAAATTGAAAAAAGAAAGAAGAAAGAGAAAACAAAAAAAAATAAAGAAAAGAAAAATTGAAGAATTTTTTTTTTTAAAGAGTAATAGAAAATAGAGAAAAAAACAGAAAAAAAATGAAAAAATTGGAAAAAAAAGAAAGAAAGAGAAAACGAAAAAAAAATAGGAAAAGAAAAAAAGAAGGAAAAAACTGAAAAAAGAAAAAAAAAGTAATCAAAAATAGAGAAACAAATTAATGGGAGAGACTATGAATTGTAATTATGAAAAAATTAATAGGCAAGAGAAGGTTATGAATTGTAATTAATTAAAATTAGGCTAAATAAGGTAATTAGGAGTCAATATTGGCTAAGTTGTGTAATTATCCCAATTTTTTTTCTCATTTTTGTATCTTAATATATATATATATATATATATATACATCTTCTAATTTTACTGCATTCTTTTGTATCTTCATTTGGGATTTCATCTCCAAAAATCTTGGCCATAATTCACAAAGGACAAAGATTATGAAATCAGAATTAGAAATTTTATCAAATTTATTTTGTTTCCTTTCTTAGTTTTCTTTCTTCTCTCATTCCATTTTTCTTTTTTTCATTTTTAACATTATTCATTTTTTCATTCTCCTCAAAATCAATCTTTACCTTCTCAATAACCTCTTTAAATTGTCACCTACTATTTTTACTTTATCTTCTATTTATAGTTTTTTAATTTCTTTATAGGTAAGGGTTAAAGACTTAACAAAAATATTTATTAATCAAATCACACTTCTACTTAATTATCCATTAAAAGTTATGCAAAATTTGTACATGTCAATTATTTTGATATGGAAAAAATATATAATAAGAGAACATAAATATTTTAATTTAAATATTTGCACTTATAAAATATCATGATCTTTTACGTTTTAATATTTATTTATAATGAATTTTATCTTTTAAATACCAACAATTATTACTATTGATACTTACCTTATGTAACTACTATGCATAATGCATGATATGACAAATATCATTAAATATCATAATTTTTTATAATTTGATATTTATTTATCAATAATTATTGATAAATTATCTCTTGATTTTTAAATTAGACAAACAAAAAAGAATACCTATTGCTACTACATCCGAAAAATAAAACTGCACTGAGCAAAAGAAAGTATCATTTACTTTAGATATCTAATTAATTGCAATTACATATATTTGTAATTGATATGATTGAGTAAATATTTTTTACCCCATATATAAGTTTTTTTTGGTAATACCCCATATATAAATTATTCTGTTCGTTCTATTTCTTCCCATTTTCTTAGCCTGCATTGAATCAAACTATTCATCTTTAATTCAAAATTCCACTTTTATCTAACGACAAAAAGAAGCAATTATCAAGAAGAGGAAGCTGCAATGGTTGTTGCTAAGCAAATAGTTGAGGTTATATCTGAGGCAAAAATGAAATCAAAATCAAGATCTTCAACAATATTGTGGTTTTTATCTCTGATGTTGGTACATATGATTACTTTCTTATCATTCTCAGTAACTGATTCTCCTATACTTGCTACCCCTGGGTCTATTATAGACTTAAGATACTCTAATGTCAGTATTCCATCACATATTCCGGTCTTGGCTTTTCCAGTCTTACCAAAGGCTAATAGTTACTTTAAGCAATTCTCGGGTGAAGCGGTTTCTTATTTCTCAAAGTTGATTAATGACCTTGGTAGAATAGATGATGTGCATCCGATTAAATTCATGAACTTGACTACTCTAGAAGAGAGTAGCAATATATATCACGGATATTTGAAAGGCAGTACTGGTAGTGAGGAATTGGATAAAAAGTTTGAACTAATTGAGTTAGAAGAGGATGAAGAATCTGAAACCAAGCCAGATGAGGAAGAATTTCAAATGAATGCTGATTTAGATGATGGTGGGGAAGTTGAAATTGAAGGAGTGGATGTGTTGGATATTGAAGAAGCTTCCGCAATTCAATTAGCTGAGGTAAATGAGGCTGATAGCTTAGAAAAGGATATAGAACAAGGAAAGCATGATTTGGTGGAGACTGAAAAAGTTTCTATTGTCCCAGCTGAGGGGAATGAATCTGATAGTTTAGAAAGGGATTTGGGCCAAGGGCTTACAACTTCTAATGTTGAGGTTGAGTTGGCTAAATCCTAATCTTTCATTGCTGATAATGCACTTGAGTCGATGATTGACAATCCTGAAAGCATAGTGAATGAAATTTCTGCTGTTACAGAAGCCAAACCTTTGGAAATGATGGAGTCTCCGATAAGACATGATGAAGATAATGTTGGTGCATATCAGATTCTGGGAATTTCCTCACTTGTATTGAGTCTGCTTGCCGGTACAGTTCTCTATGTCAAGAGAAGAAGTGATAAGACTTTTCATCCAGTAGCAGTCTCAAGTAAGAAATTTGCCACACACCATGTTGTCAAAGAAAAACATTCCTCTCAAAATTGGCCAATAGAGGTCGATGTCGCAGGAGCGAGACATCCGTTTAGATGAGCATCTTTCAAATAAGTTCATCTCATAGCAAGAAATATCCCAAATCAGAGGATGATAAGGCTCAGAGCATTGTGAAGAAACCTAGAAAGAGTAACAGGATAGAATCCTTGGCTGCATCTGAGTTCTCAATGGGTTCACCTTTATATGGAAGTTTCACTACATATGTGAGGATTCCTGCCAAGCATGTGAGTGTATTTAACTTGGTATATTCTATCTTCTTTAAACATAAACAATCCTTTTTGAATAGCCAAATCTATTCTCTTACTTATATATTTTCCTTGTGACGTTTAGGCAAGTGGAGGAGAAGAAGTCATCATCCCTGTAAGACGCTCGAGCAGAATTAGAAGCCATGTTAATTTCTCCATGAAGATTCTGAAGTTGCGTCACTGCTGCATTGACCACTAAAGGAAAATTTCTCTTTTGCTTCTCAGCAAATCAGTCTTAGTAGGATTTTAACTGAAGTTATTAAAGTGTGATTTGTAGGATTTTAAGGTTCCTACACCAACTAAGTAGTAAAACATAAAAATCCTACAAATCATACTTGAATCACTTCATTTAAAATCCTACTAAGACTGATTTGTTGAGAAGCAAAAGAGCAATTTTCCTTCAGTTGGTAATGCAGCAGTGACGCGACTTCAAAATCTTCATGGAGAAATTGACATGGCTTCTAATTCTGCTCGAGCGTCTTACGGGGATGATGACTTCTTCTCCTCCAATTGCCTAAATTTCTCAAGGAAAATATATAAGTAAGAGAATAGATTTGGCTATTCAAAAAGAATTGTTTATGTTCAAAGAAGATAGAATATTCCAAGTTAAATACACTCACATGCTTCGCAGGAATCCTCTCATATGTAGTAAAACGTCCATATGAAGGTGAACCCATTGAGAACTCAGATGCAACCATGGATTCTCTCCTATTACTCTTTCTAGGTTTCTTCTCAATGCTCTGAGCCTCATCATCCTCTAATTTGGGATATTTCTTGCTATGAGATGAACTTATTTGAAAGATGCTCATCCTAGACGGATGACTCGCTCCTGCGACATCGACCTCTGTTGGCTACTTTTGAGAGGAATGCATCTCTTTGACAACATGGTGTGTGGAAAATTTCTTACTTGAGACTGCTACTGGATGCAAAGTCTTATCACTTCTTCTCTTCACGTAGAGAACTGTACCAGCAAGCAGACTTTGTACAAGTGAGGAAATTCCCAGGATTTGATACTGTAGGGACCAACCATAGAGCCTCATGTTAAAATATCCAAAAATTAAAATCATCATTACAATAACAACGTTCTGCCCATCGTGTTAGGTTTTCGTGTAGAAAGGAGTGTGAAGTAGAAGCATGGGTAGCAGCTCTCAGGCGATCCGCTATCCAGTTGCAACAACCGGTGCCGGAAATATTGATGCTCTTAATAGAGTTCTTGCTGACCTATGTACCATAAGCAATCCTAAGGTTCTTCCGTTTCTTTCAACTTTTAGTTTTTGGGAGTCGTTTGTTTGATTTTAAAGATCTGGAGTTCGAGTAGCTTAGGGAATCTTGATGTGACCTCTGTATTGTTAAATACTCTTTGTGTTCATTTTTTTTTGGGTGTTGTTACATTTGTTGAATTGTTGAGTAAGTGGAAATAGAAATTTAGTGATTGATTTTGATTTTCTTAGGAATTGATGAAAATCAAAGAAGATTCTAAGGTTCTTGATTTTTTGTTGAATTTTTTAAGATCAGTAGTGGAGTTAGAACAGTTCAGGAGATTTTGATTTGTTGAGTTGGTGAATTTGTGAGGTAGTGGAACCAGGCATTTATAGGACATAAGACTGACATGATTTTAGCTCAGGGTACATCTTGAGTTCTTTTCTTAATTTTTCGTCCTTAATTTTTTTGATTTTTTTCATTTCTTCTTTCAAGTTTTGTGTTTTTTGGAGTCATTTGCTGAATTTTGTACATTAGTGGAGTTAGACCAGTTCAAGAAATCTTGATGCGAGCTCTTTATTCTTCTTTAGTCTTCGTTCTGGAAATCTTGGTGTTGAATTGATGAGGGAGTAGAATCAGAAATTTAGTGCTTCATTTTGATTTTCTTAGGAATTGACGAAAAATTAAGCAAGATTTTAGCTGACAGTATGTCTTGAGCTTTTTTCTTGATTTTTCCGTCCTCAGTTTCTCAAGAAGTGTTGGATGCTGTTATTAGAAACCTTGTATATGTAAAAGATTGAAAATAGAAAGAAAGCACAATGCTACAGTTTATTTTTGGGCAAATTTATTTATTTTTTCATTTGTGTGGAAGAAGACAAACCAACTTGTGGGATTACACGGAGTTTGTTGGCTAATCCAGTTTGAAATCATGGTACTACATAGAAGTAAATGTTTGCTATTTTGTATTCAAATCTTCTCCTATATGCCTCTTGCTAATTATGATTATTTATTTTCCTTCTCCATGAATCAATAGAGATGGATAGGTCCTGATTTTAAATTTATATCAACCATCTTAGTGAACTTTTTGGTTTGAAAAATAATGTGAATACCAAGTTTGTTTGTTTTTGTTTTCTTTCACTTTTCCTGTTCCATTTTTCTACCGAAGGTTAGCAGAGCAGTCTTTTGCACTGGCTGCTTGATATTGATACTGATGCGAGTTTCTGTCTTAATCATTTAATATTTTATTTTGCTCAGTCTTGTTGTTTTTGTTGTTTGAGTTTGCATGCTCTCTATCTATGCCTCTTTCCATCCTTCCCAGTTTCCCCTTCTAAAATTATCTTTCAAAAACTTGAATTGCTTTTGAACCAAGCCAATTCTTATTTATTCTCTCTGGTAGGATGGGGTTGCATTGACCTTGAGGCGGCTTGTAGAGGAAGAAGCTCGTGATCTTAGTGGAGAAGCTTTTACTCGTTCCATGGATTATCTATATGAACGTAGTACTACATTTCTTGATAGTAATGAAGTTTCTAAAAATCTGGGAGCATTGAGGGCTATTTATGAGCTAATAGATGTCACCATCAGCGAAAATGCTTCAAATGTGGCAAAATTCTCCAATTACATGCGCGCTACCTTTGAAACAAAGCGTGATCCTGAAATCTTGGACCTTGCTAGCAAAGTTCTTGGTCACCTAGCAAGATCTGGTGGTGCAATGACTGCAGATGAAGTGGAACGTCAGGTGTGTAGTGTTTTGATGCTTCAGATACTTGATTGTATGACATCAGGATCTCTACTTTTTTGTATTTTTAGGTTAAAGTTGCACTATAATGGCTTCGTGGTGAAAGAATTGAGTATCGTCGCTTTGCTGCAGTCTTAATATTAACGGTAAAATTATCATATTTCTTCATGATTTGTTGTATAAGCACAAATTTTGAAGCTGGGTTTTTTTTATTTCATCTTTACATGATGGGGAAACTTTGAATTTAAAGTCTCTTTTTTTGGTTACTGTCTCTCTACCCTAGAAAATTCTACTATTCTCACCGCCATTCTACCAAATCTCCCTTTTCCTTTCTCCAACTTTTACACCTTTCGATTTGCCATTATTATAGAAGGTACCTAAATAGGATTCCTTACTTTTCTCTCTCTTTCAAAACCGTGCATAAGACTTTCATCTCGCATGGCTTCTAAGTGATAAAAGAAAGAAGTGTTCCCAAAACTGAATACAAATATTAGCTATTTATTAAAATTGTATCCTAAAGGTTAACTAGTGTTTTTTTCCTGTTATCACCGAATAAAGAGTGAAATAGTTCATACTATAGAAATGTGGTTGTCATTCTTATAATATTTTAAATAAATCCACCGCATAGCATATTGAATTCCAGATACGAGCTAAGTACTTGCTGATGATGTCCCTGTTTCAATCTCCTATCTTTAAATTTTAGGAAATGGCATAAAATGCTTCAACTGTCTTCAATGTTCACGTCCCAGAGTTTGTAGATATTATTTGGGTTGCTCTAAGGGATCCAACGTTGGCTGTTCGAGGAAAAGCTGTTGAGGCATTGTGTGCATGCCTTCATGTTATTGAAAAGCGTGAGACAAGGTGGCGTGTTTAGTGGTATGTCTATTTTTCTCTTCCCCTTATCATTTTTCAGAAATACTAAAAGATTGTTTTAGTGGCATATTTATTGATCCAAGGAATCTACTCTTAAATTGGTGGTTCCGACAGGTATTATCGAATGTTTGAGGCTACCCAAGATGGATTGGGGACAAATGCGCCTGTTCACAGTATACATGGATCCCTTCTAGCAGTCGGGGAGCTGCTAAGGTTTGCTATCAAATTACATCCAATTATTTAATTCATTATAGCAAAATATTTTTGATTTTCTTGTGCTTTGTTAAATTGCTGTGATCTGCTAAATGTTTGAGAAATTGGAGACTTAAAATCTCTGGTTATATCAGGGAGGACTTAAGAGTTGGTCTACCACATGTCTGAGGAATTTACATGTTTTGGGTGCAAATGTCTGCTACCTAATTGTTTCTTATATAAAGTAATTATAATGAAGGGGCAAAAGGCGTCTATTACCTAATTGTTCTTATTAGCAATTGAATCTAGAATGCATTTGTGATCTATAGATTAATTATGATCTCTCCATGTGTGTGGGATGGGGGTGGGGTGGGGTGGAGGTGGGAGGTTACCTGGCTTCAGTCATTTGTAAATTATATCTCTCGTATTAGTTTTTGTTAGTTGATGGTGTATATATTGACAGGATCCTCTGTTGATCTTAGATTATGTGGTCAGGTTTTATAAGATATCGTCTTGAAACTTGTTGCAGATTTCACTTGCAAGAAGTTGAAGCTCTATAAGTGGAAAAAAATTACCGATTTAAAACTTGAAAAACTCATCTTCAAAACATAACCAAAAAACCATTCCAATTATAACCAAACAATGTTTCAAAAATATTTTTTGGAAAAAAGGGAAAAACTTTCTATGTTGAAAAGGTTTCTAGGATAGTTGTTGGTTTGTGATGGTGTGGTTTGTCTTCTTATGAGGTGCTAGTGGGGGTGAAAGGTAGGTTCTTAGGTGATGGATGGCTTCATGAAGAGGGTGGTGGTCAAGTTACCTCTTCAAGCTATTTGAGGGCAATTTTTTCTTTTCTATATTGCCATGTATGCAGTTATGCTAGTATGGTTCCATGACTACTTTAGTTTCACGAATTTATGTGATTTTGGTTTGTGTCTCCTTCATAAAGAATAATGTAATATCCTCAAGTCATATGCTATGAGAATTGGTCCCAGGATTATCTATCTGTTTGTGATATGATAAATGATTGATAAGAGCAAATTTATCATCAGAATGTGCAGGAACACAGGAGAGTTCATGATGTCATGATACAGGGAAGTTGCTGAAATTGTTCTAAGATATATAGAGCACGGAGATCGCCTAGTTCTCCTCAGCATAACTTCTCTACTACCTCGAATTGCCCATTTCCTGTGTGATCAATTTGTGACTAATTATTTAATAGTTTGTGATATTTGATTTCATTTTAATGATTTAATCTGCTTTTACTAACTGTAGAATCTGGATGAATGAGATTTGCATCTTTAATGTTGACTACTGTGAACTCAAGTTTGTTGATTTTACTTCTACAAATATGCATGAATCATATACTTCATGTCCTTAAAATACCTGCAGAACGTGCCAGTGGGTTCATCGCTCTTGGGGAGATGGATGATGCTCTGGATGGTGAACTCATTAACTGTTTGCCGACAATATCCTCTTACTTGCGTGATGCGGTTATGGTATATATGTCATTACAGATGTACTTGTCTAACTGTACTATTTCTGGTCTTTCAATTAGAAAGTTATATTTTCTATTCCCAATGTAAAAAAAAGTTATAAATAAATGAAAGGTTCTCTCTGAGTTTGAGCTAAAATATGAAGAACGGGTTCTTTTGTGTGGTGTTGCTCAAGGGTAACATATGTATTTTCTGTGTCACAGCATTCCACCTTTGGATTTTAGGTTCTTTCTATAACAAGTAAATGCGTGAGCAATAATCGTGACAGGTGAAATATGTTTCTCTCAGTTTGCTCCCCGTAGAGGCAGGCCCTCACTTGAGGTGCTAGCATGTGTTGGAAATATTGCTAAAGCAATGGGACCAACCATGGAGCCTCATGTTCGTGGTCTCTTAGATTCTATGTTTTCTTCTGGACTCTGGTGGAAGCGTTGGAGCAAATAACTGAAAGGTTCTCTCTGAGTTTGCATAGAACTTTCATGAATTAGTTCTTTTGTGTGGTGTTGCTCAAGGGTAGCATATGTCTCTGTGTCTCAGCATTCCACCTTTGTTGCCAACCATCCAAAATCGGCTTCTTGAATTTATCTCAACAATCCTTTCAAGATCTCATCATTCAATGCCAAGACAATCAGCTTCTGTGAGTCAAGGGCGTATTACAACGGTTACCCCCTAAGTACCAGAACTGAGTGGTTCTGCGCTAGTTCAACTTTCTTTGAGAACCCTTGCTCGTTTTAATTTCAAGGTTTTTCATCTATATTTTTGTGCACTTCATTTCCCTTCTTGATAGTTTAGTTTGATACT
The DNA here is from genome assembly GCA_030864225.1 of Capsicum baccatum var. pendulum. Lineage (NCBI taxonomy): Eukaryota > Viridiplantae > Streptophyta > Magnoliopsida > Solanales > Solanaceae > Capsicum > Capsicum baccatum. The sequence continues at coordinate 154,710,748 of CM061551.1, read as the reverse complement.
GATTTGGGGTTACAGGGCCATGATCTTCTTGAGTTTGCAAGGGAGTCTATTGTTGTATATTTAGAAGACGGGGACGGAGCTACAAGGAAGGATGTTGCGCTGTGTTGCTGCAAACTAGTAGCAAATTCTTTCTCGGCGATCTCTTCTACCCAGTTTAGTCCTAGTAGAATCAATCGGTCCAGTGGAAAGCGACTTTATCGGGTTGTTGAAGAGGTTTACTTTTGAACTGTGTCTCTTGGTATTATTTATTTCACTGGTTTATCACTTCTTAATTATCTGATCATTCAAAGATATGCCTTTAAAAACACCCTTGTCCTAATATCTGTATAAGAATGTATAATTCAGTTTTAGCCTTTTAGGAGTGGCTCAGTGTTACAGTTTCTCTATCAATCTATCAGACGGTTTATCCCTTTTTCTTGAATAGGTTGCAGGTATCTCTCTTGGTGTACTGATTTTGGGATGCATGCCTGAACTGGGTCCCAAGTTTACCATATGTTACTTACTCCCTTCATCCCACAAGTTGGCCTACTCTCTTTTCATTGGTCGATTTAGTCCCAAGTTTGCATATGTTAATTACTTCCTCCATTCCAAAATCTCCTAAATTGCTTTCATTGGCAATTAGTATTTGTAGAGTATGTTGTAAATCATTTGATACCTTTATCTCTTTCTTGAACCCATTACTCGATAAAGTATTTTTCAGTGTCATTTGTTTACATTCTTTTTCATAATTTGTAACATATTTCTATTACCTTCCCAATATCCAGAACAATCTTTTTTTTGTCATGTATGATTTCTATTTACATTACACACTATACTTTGTCACAATTGAACTATAATGGAGGTTTAGGCAAGGGGAAATTGATGTTTATCTGGTGGTACTCTTTCTTTTTTGTTGTTGGTGCTTTTGTACTGAACTGGTCTGGTGATGTAAAAAGGATCTTCAAGGGTTGGATTTTCAGCAAAGAAAAAGAAACTAGATAGCATTGTGCATCAGATGCGAAGGCTTTTCTCACTGAATAGCATAGAGGGTTGGATTAGTTCGCACCATCATTTGTATTTTATAGTTTACACTTGTATTTGTATTTGTTAGTTCGCACCATCATTTGTATTTTATATAATTCGCACTTGTATTTTAAAGAACTGTTTTATATTTGTATTTTATATTTGACTGTATATTATATTGGATTATATTTGTATTATGATTTTATTGTGTTTGTATATTTAGATTATATTTGTATTTGTATTTGTATTCTATTTTCATCGATGTCTTTTTATTTTTAAAGAATTATTTTGTATTTGTAAGTTGATTGCATATTGTATTTAGTCATTTTATCATTTGTATTTGTATACAAACAAGTAATTGCATTAATTGTATTTTCTTGATTCTAAAATATATAAATATGCAATGTATCATTTGATACAAATGTACCGTTTTGTAGTTGTATGTCAAAATTATTATTCATATTTGTAAATAAATAAATATCATTTGATACAAATACAATTACAAACAAATGAAACCAACGATTTTAAAAATACAAATACATATTTTATTTTCATAAAATTTTGAATTGTATTTATTTGTATTAATAAATATATCTCGTATAAATATATACAAACAAATATTCGTAAAAAGAACATCAATCGTTCCTTTTCAATAACTAAAACATACAAATGATAGTTCACACTTGTATCTATATGTTATAGTTCGCATTTGTATTTGTATTTTATAGTTACCACTTGCATTTATATGTTATAATTCGTCTCTTTACTTATATTTTATAGTCCGCACTTATATTTATGTTTACTAGTTATCACAAATAAAAAGAATGAAAAAAAAGAAGAAAAAAAAAAGGAGAGTAATAGAAAATAAAGAAAAAAACAAAAGGAAAAAATTAGAAGGAGAAAAAATAACAAGAAAAAGAAAATAAAAAAAGATGAAATGTAAAAAAGACAACAAAAAAAAATTGAAAAATAAAGAAGAAAGAAAAACATAATAGGAAAATGAAAAATGAAGAAAAAAACAGAAAAAAGAAAAAAAAAGTAATAGATAATAGTGATAAAAAAAAAGGAGAAAAAAAATACAAAAGAAAACAAAAAAATTTAAAAAAGAAAAGAAAGAGAAAAAGAAAAAAGGGGGGAAAAAGAAGAAGGAAAAAAAAAAGGAAAGACAAAATGAAAAAAAGACAACAAAAAAGAAAAAATTGAAAAAAGAAAGAAGAAAGACAAAACAAAAAAAAAGAAGGAAAAGAAAAACTGAAGAAAAAATATTTTTAAAAAAAGAGTAATAGTAAATAGAGGGAAAAAAAAATGAGAAAAAATATAAAGAAAAAAATACAAATGAAAAAATTGGAAAAAGAAAAGAAAGAGAAAACAAAAAAAAACAAGAAGGAAAAAACTGAAAAAGAAAAAAAAAAGTAATAGAAAATAGAGAAAGAAATTAATGGGAGAGACTATGAATTGTAATTATGAAAAAATTAATGGGCAAGAAAAGGTTATGAATTGTAATTAATTAAAACTAGGCTAAATAAGATAATTATGAGTCAATATTGACTAAGTTGTGTAATTATCCCAATTTTTTTTCTCATTTTTGTATCTTAATATATATATATATCTTCTCATTTTACTGCATTTTTTTGTATCTTCTTTTGGGATCTCATCTCCAAAAATCTTGGCCATAATTCACAATGGACAAGGATTATGAAATCAGAATTAGAAATTTTATAAAATTTATTTTGTTTCCTTTCTTAGTTTTCTATCTTCTCTTATTTCATTTTTCTTTTTTTCCTTTTAAACATTATTCATTTTTTTCATTCTCCTAAAAAACAATCTTTACCTTCTCAATAACCTCTTTAAATTGCCACCTACTATTTTTACTTCATCTTCTATTTATAGTTTTTTAATTTCTTTATAGGTAAGGGTTAAAGAATTAACAAAAATATATATTAATCAAATCACACTTCTACTTAATTATCCATTAAAAGTTATGCAAAATCTGTACATGTCAATTATTTTGAGATGGAAAAAATATATAATTAGAGAACATAAATATTTTAATTTAAATATTTGCACTTATAAAATATCATGATTTTTTACATTTTAATATTTATTTATAATGAATTTTATCTTTTAAATACCAACAATTATTACTATTGATACTTACCTTATGTAACTACTATGCATAATGCATGATATGATAAATATCATTAAATATCATAATTTTTTATAATCTAATATTTATTTATCAATAATTATTACTATTGATTCTTACCTTTTAAATAGCAATAGGTACTACATTGATTACAATAATTTCCTTAAAAAAACGTAAGATAAAAGATGTTTTTTTATGCAATAATTTAAATTCTAATATCAAGAATAATTCCAAAAATCTAAAACTGAAATATTTGAGATAAATGATTTTCCTAATTTAAGAATACAAGAATAAAAAAATAAATTGAAAAAACAATAAAATTATAAAAAATGTAAGAAGAATGCTTATTAATAGAACATATATCTTAACCACGTGAACGTAAATGATGAATACAAAGTAAAACTTATTCATATTCTTTTATTTATTTTTCTCATGTTTTTGCCCATTTCATTGAGGCATGCCACATCAGTAGCCTACAATGTCTCCTTTATATATGTATATATAGATTTGAAAATATGTTAAAAGTGTCACTACAATGAACTATTTTAGAAGTAGAAAAGGTTTTTCTATTTTTAAAAGAAAAATAGTGAACAGAATTGAGACATTATTTTCACTACAATGAACTATTTTAGAAGTAGAAAAGGGTTTTCTAAAGATAGTGAGAGATTTTAAATTTTTAAAGTTTTAGAATAATTGGTAAAAGATTTTTAGATAACTCCAAATGTTAACTAAAGTTTTTTTTTTTTTGATAACTACGTCTGTTCGTAAAAATGTACATCCAGGCTTACGTTTTAGTGATGGAATTCATAGTTATTATTGATAGAAGTCTTATCATTATTTGGCTTGGGCTTACCTTTTAGTGGTAGAATATTTTTCAACAATATCCATAATTATTATTATTAGACTGTGAATGTTAAGAAGGGCCAATCCCGCTTATAAATGAAATAGATCATTCTTAGTAAATAAGATTTACAATCATGAATGTCATATTTTTTTTTATCTAGTGATAAGAGTGCAATATTTAATATGTAACCACATGGCAGAATATGAAGCAGTAGCAAAAATATTTAGGTGAGAAAAGATAAAGACGTTCTCTTAGTATTTACCGAATTTCGAACCTTGCAGCATTCACTTTCGAGATTTCTTAATCAAGAAAATGAAATAAAAGAACTTGAATTTTGATGAACATTGGAAAACAAGAATAGCGAAATCATCGAACTTGATGTAACGGCACGTTTGAGCTGCAACTATTCTAATTTCAAATTCTTGATGTTGTGACCTTATTAAATAAGTTGTTTGTAATAGTTTAATAGATAAAAGTTCACATAGTAAGTACATGATCATATGAATATGATAGTGTAATGATATTTTTGTACCAACCTACTATACATGTTACTTATTCCTTCGATCTATTTTATTTATCTAGTATTGACTTAACACAACAAGAAATAAAATGACCATTTTATTATATTATTACTTGAATATAATAGCATTTATACTTTGAAAAATAACTATAGTTAATTTAACAAACTCAAATTAGAAATTATTGATAAATTATCTCTTGATTTTTAAATTAGACAAACAAAAAAGAATACCTATTGCTACTACATCCGATAAATAAAAGTGCACTGACCAAAAGGAAGAATCATTTACTTTAGATATCTAATTAATTGCAATTACATATATTAGTAATTGCTATTATTGAGTAAATATTATTTACCCCATATATAACATTTTTGGGTAATACCCCATATATAACTTATTCTGTCCGTTCTATTTCTTTCTATTTTTTTTAGCATGAATTGAATCAAACTATTCATCTTTAATTCAAAATTTCACTTTTATCTAATGAAAAAATAAGCAATTATAAAGAAGAGGAACCTGCAATGCCTGCTGCTAAGCAAATTGATGAACTCGCACTACCTGTTGCTGAGGACGTATCTGAGGCAAAAATGAAATCAAAATCAAGAACTTCAACAATATTGAGGTTCTTATCTCTGATGTTGGTACTTATGATTGCTTTCTTATCATTCTCAGTAACTGATTCTCCTATACTTTCTACCCCTGGGTCTATTATAGACTTAAGATACTCTAATGTCAGTATTCCATCATATATTTCGGTCTTGGCTTTTCCAGTCTTACCTAAGGCTAATAGTTACTTTAAGCAATTCTCGGGTGAAGTGGTTTCTTATTTCTCAAAGTTGATTAATGACCTTGGTAGAATATATGATGTGCATCTGATTAAATTCATGAACTTGACTGCTCTAGAAGAGAGTAGCAATATATATCATAGATATTTAAAAAGCAGTACTGGTAGTGAGAAATTGGATAAAAAGTTTGAACCAATTGAGTTAGATGAGGATGAAGAACCTGAAATCGAGCCAGATGAGGAAGAATTTCAAATGGATGCTGATTTAGATATCGGTGGGGAAGTTGAAATTAAAGGAGTGGATATGTTGGAGATTGAAGAAGCTTCTGAAATTCAATTAGCTGAGGTAAATAGGGCTGATAGCTTAGAAAAGGATGTAGAACAAGGAAAGCATAATTTGGTGGAGACTGAAAAAGTTTCTGTTGTCCCAGATGAGGGGAATGAATCTGATAGTTCAGAAAGAGATTTAGACCTATGGCTTACAACTTCTAATGTTGAGGTTGAGTTGGATGAATCCCAATCTTTCATTGCTGATAATACACTTGAGTCAATGATTGACAATCCTTAAAGCATAGTGAAAGAAATTTCTGCTGTTGAAGAAGCCCAACCTTTGGAAATGATGGAGTCTCCAATAAGACATGATGAAGATAATGTTGGTGCATATCAGTACCTGGGAATTTCCTCACTTTTAATGAGTCTGCTTGCCGGTACAGTTCTCTACGTGAAGAGACGAAGTGATAAGACTTTGCATCCTCAAGTAAAAATTTTCCGCACACCATGTTGTCAAAGAAAAGCATTTCTCTCAAAATTGGCCAACAGAGGTCGATGTCGCAAGAGCGAGACGTCCGTCTGAGATGAGCATCTTTCAAATAAGTTCATCTCATAGCAAGAAATATGCCAAATCAGAGGATGATGTTGCAGGAGCATCTTATCCATCTGAGATGAGCATCTTTCAAATAAGTTCATCTCATAGCAAGAAATAGCCCAAATCAGAGGATGATGAGGCTCAGAGCATTGAGAAGAAACCTAGAAAGAGTAACAGGAGAGAATCCTTGGCTGCATCTGATTACTCAATGGGTTCACCTTCATATAGAAGTTTCACTACATATGAGAGGATTCCTGCCAAGCATATGAGTGTATTTAACTTGGTATATTCTATCTTCTCTGAACATAAACAATCCTTTTTGAATAGCCAAATCTATTCTCATACTTATATATTTTCCTTGTGAAATTTAGGAAAGTGGAAGAGAAGAAGTCATCACCCACGTAAGACGCTCGAGCAGAATTAGAATCCATGCCTATTTCTCCATGAAGATTCTGAAGTCGCGTCACTGCTTCATTGACAACTGAAGGAAAATTGCTCTTTTGCTTCTCCGCACAACAGTCTTTGTAGGATTTTAACTGAAGTTATTCAAGTGTGATTTGTAGGATTTTAATGTTTTAATTAGTTTGATGATGTTATAATGTTGTTAGTGAAACTTTCTGCATGCTGCCTCCGTTTGTTGAAGTTTCATTTATTAGTTGAGTATTTCGTGTGGCTTGTGTATAGCACTTTGTTTCACCCTTGCTTCTATGAACTTTTGCATGATCTGATTGTTGGCTTCATTTCTACTCTATTTTTTGATTAACTTTTCATAGTACAACGTAGTTTAGGAAATTTGATGTCGTAACTTATTTGTCCCCACCTTAAAAGTTAAACAAATGTAACCCTTAACACTTTTGATTAAATCATTCTCTTGAATGTAGAACTTCTAACCATCTTCTTCCAACTAGATATTTTATTATATTGTGATATGAGAACATACCTCGAATACTTGTATGGCCAATGACACTATTTCTGAGTTTATGTGAACTAAAACTTTTATGACCATTTTCATTAGTACTTCTATCCATCTTCGATAAGAGTCTCAGATTTAGTTGTGCAAATGTGTGAGCTTTCAATGACAAATTGGAGTAAGGAAACTCAAAAAATAACTTTTAACACAAGTACATGGAGTGACTCAACTTTAGCTGGATGTTATGGTTGATAGGTGGAGCCATGAAGGTACATGTATCTAAGTCTAACAAACTGTAGTGGCTTCTTTAAGCTAAAACGTACAATATTCCAACAAAAGGACTTATTATAAGTTGTTTTGAGTTACCTGAATAAAAGATACACATAAATATTGTTACTTGTTTAGGTGGTTACCATATTTACATTTGATTGTTACTTATATCTTATTGTATTGTATGACAGAGAAAAAGGCAATGAATTTTACAGTCAAGAGACAGATCCCTTTACAGAACAACTAAAGCAAATAGTATACAAGAACAATGTCAAACCAGTACCACATCCAAAGCTCTTTTTTGGATGGTATTTCCACATGATGTGCCTTCTTTATGAACAAATCCCTCATAAATGAGTCCAACAAAAATATATGTCCACTGAGCAACCAGCCTAACATTAGAATGTCTACATCCAAACACCTACTGATTTAACGTCACTATCACAACCTCCATAAGTGAAAAAGAAATTGCATTCTTGCGCGACTTTATCTCCCAATTCAAAGTAAATGGACACCAAAGAAGTTGAATTTATTCAGTCATGAGAACCGAACTGGCAAGCATCAAGAAATCGTTAAGAAGATGAGTCGGAATGAGAAATAGGACAAACATATGTAAACCAGGTCAGAAAGGCTATATCAACCACTGTATTTTCAATTGCTCCTATTTGTTATAAAATTCTATTAGTTAATCAAGAAACTGAAAATAGAAGGTTTATTGTGGAGGGAAATCACTGTCTCAAAAGCTCCCACCAAAGCTTTAAACTTGCTCTTCCCGGTTTCAACAAGCTTACTCTCCGTCTCTTCAACCATATTATTCAACAAACCCTGCACATCTTTCTTTTCTTGCACATCTTAATGCCTCAAAACAATTTTTCCAGAGATGGGGATGGTATTACTTTTGTCACCATCAACTCCTTTCTTTTTTAAAGATTCTCTTTCTTATATTGTTGTCCTGGCTTTCATCCACATGTCGTCCCCATCTAAATATCAGCCTCCTTGGGCTGCTGGTTTCTTGCTGGAGATCAACTATCTTGCCCCTCCTGAACTTCAGTTTCACTACCGAAGAATTATTATCATTAGAACAACCTGTCTTACCTTTTCTCAATGTCTTTTTCTGATATTTCCCAACAGTGCCAGCTTCTGCTATATGCAACAACTTTTTGCTTCTAGAATCAAGATCTTCAACAATATTGAGGTTTTTATCTCTGTTGTTGGTACTTATGATTACTTTCCTATCATTCTCAGTAACTGATTCTCCTATACTTGCTACCCATGGGTCTATTATAGACTTAAGATACTCTAATGTCAGTATTCCATCACATATTCCAGTCTTGGCTTTTCCAGTCTTACCTAAGGCTAATAGTTACTTTAAGCAATTCTCGGGTGAAGCGGTTTCTTATTTCTCAAAGTTGATTAATGACCTTGGTAGAATAGATGATGTGCATCCGATTAAATTCATGAACTTGACTGCTCTAAAAGAGAGTAGCAATATATATCACAGATATTTGAAAGGCAGTACTAGTAGTGAGGAATTGGATAAAAAGTTTGAACCAATTGAGTTAGAAGAGGATGAAGAATTTGAAACCGAACCAGATGAGGAAGAATTTTAAATGGATGTTGATTTAGATGATGGTGGGGAAGTTGAAATTGAAGGAGTGGATGTGTTGGTGATTGAAGAAGCTTTTGCAATTCAATAAGCCGAGGTAAATGAGGCTGATAGCTTAGAAAAGGATATAGAATAAGGAAAGCATGATTTGGTGGAGACTGAAAAAGTTTCTGTTGTCCCAGCTGAGGGGAATGAATCTGATAGTTCAGAAAGGGATTTGGACCAAGGGCTTACAACTTCTAATGTTGAGGTTGAGTTGACTGAATCCCAATCTTTCATTATTGATAATGCACTTGAGTCGATGATTGACAATCCTGAAAGCATAGTGAAAGAGATTTCTGCTGTTGAAGAAGCCCAACCTTAGGAAATGATGGAGTCTCCAATAAGACATGATGAAGATAATGTTGGTGCATATCAGATCCTGGGAATTTCCTCACTTGTACTGAGTCTGCTTGCGGGTACAGTTCTCTACGTAAAAAGAATAAGTGATAATACTTTGCATCCAGCAGCAGTCTCAAGTAAGAAATTTGCCACACACCATGTTGTCAAAGAGAAGCATTCCTCTCAAAATTAGACAATAGAGGTCGATGTCGCAGGAGCGAGACATCCGTCTGAGATGAGCATCTTTCAAATAAGTTCATCTCATAGCAAGAAATATCCCAAATCAGAGGATGATGAGGCTCAGAGCATTAAGAAGAAACCTAGAAAGAGTAACAGGAGAGAATCCTTGGCTACATCTGAGTTCTCAATGGGTTCACCTTCATATGGAAGTTTCACTACATATGTGAGGATTCCTGCCAAGCATGTGAGTGTATTTAACTTGGTATATTCTATCTTTTTTGAACATAAACAATCCTTTTTGAATAGCCAAATCTATTCTCTTACTTATATATTTTCCTTGTGAAATTTAGGCAAGTGGAGGAGAAGAAGTCATCATCCCCGTAAGACGCTCGAGAAGAATTAGAAGCCATGTCAATTTCTCCATGAAGATTCTGAAGTCGCGTCACTGCTGCATTGATAACTGAAGGAAAATTGCTCTTTTGCTTCTCAGCATATCAGTCTTCTTAGGATTTTAACGGAAGTGATTCAAGTGTGATTTGTAGGATTTTAATGTTTTAATTAATTTGCTAATGTTATAATGTTTTTAGTGAAACTTTCTGCATGCTGCCTCTATTTCTTGAAGTTTCCTTTATTAGTTGAGGATTTTGTGTGGCTTGTGTATAACACTTTGCTTGACCCTTGCTGCTATGGACTTTTGCATGATCTGATTGTTGGCTTCGTTTCTACTCTATTTTTTGATGAACTTTTCATAGTACAACGTAGTTAAGGAAATTTGATCTCGTAACTTATTTTGTCCCCACCTTAAAAGTTAAACAAATGTAACCCTTAACACTCTTTTGATTAAATCATACTCTCGAATGTATAACTTCTAACCATCTTCTTCCAACTAGATATTTTATTGTATTGTGATATGAGAACTTTCCTCAAATACTTGTATGGCAAATAACATTATTTCTGAGTTTATGTGAACTAAAACTTTTATGACCGTTTTCATTAGTACGTCTAGCCATCTTCGATAAGAGTCTCTGATTTAGTTGAGGAGAAATTTGTTGCATGATAAAATGTGTGAGCTTTCAATGACAAATTGGAGTAAGGAAACTTAAAAAATTACTTTTAACACAAGTACATGGAGTGACTCAACTTTAGCTGGATGTTATGGTTGATAGGTGGAGCGATGAAGGTACATGTATCTAAGTCTAACAAACTACAGTGGCTTCTTTAAGCTAAAACGTACAATATTCCAACAAAGGGACTTATTATAAGCTGTTTTGAGTTACCTGAATAAAAGATGCACATAAATATTATTACTTGTTTAGGTGGTTATAATATTTATATTTGATTGATAGTCAAGAGACAGATCCCTTTACAGAACAACTAAAGCAATTAGTATACAAGCACAATGTCAAGCCAGTACCATAGCCAAAACTCTTTTTTGGATGGTATTTCCACATGATGTGCCTTCTTCAATGCGCTTATTCAACAGAAAGTATGAAGAAATCCCTCATAAATGAGTCCAACAACAATATATGTCCACTGAGCAACCAGCCTAACATTAGAATGTCTACATCCAAACACCCACTGATTTAACATCACTATCACAACCTCCATAAGTGAAAAAGAAATTGTAGTCTTGCACGACGTTATCTCCTAATTCAAAGTAAATGCACCAAGAAGAAATTGATTTTATTCAATCATGAGAACAGAACCGACAAGCATCAAGAAATCATTAAGAAGATGAGTCGGAATAAGAAACAAGACAAACATATGTAAACCAGGTCATAAAAGCTATATCAACCACTATATTTGCAATTGCTCCTATTTCTTATAAAATTCTGTTAGTTAATAAAGAAACTGTGACAGCAGAAGGTTTATTGTGGAGGGAAATCACTGTCTCAAAAGCTCCCAGCAAAGCTTTAACCTTGCTCTTCCCGGTTTCAACAAGCTTACTCGCCGTCTCTTCAATTACATTATTCAACAACCCTGCACATCTTTTTTTTCTTGCACATCCTGATGCCTCAAAACAATTTTTCCAGAGAGAGGGATGGTATTACTTTTGTCACCATCAACTTCTTTCCATTTAAAGATTCTCTTTCTTATATCGTTGTCCTGGATTTCGCCCACATGTCGTCCCCATCTCAATGTCAGCCTCATAGGGATACTGGTTTCTTGGTGGATATCAACTATCTTGCCCCTCCTGAACTTCAGTTTCACTGCCAAAGAATTATTTTCATTAGAACAACCTGTCTTACCTTTTCTTAATGTTTTCTTCTGATTTTTCCCATTAGGTTCTGCTTCTGCTATGTGCAGTAGTTTTTTGCTGCTAGAGATGTATTTACTCAATGCACTGTCTGCAGACTTAACAACTTCCTTTTTATCTTCTTCATTAAAAAACAGACGTGATTGTAAATAGGATGAAGACTTTGGTGATGATTTCACTTTGGGAGTACGTAAAGTTTTCTCAGGAACCATTTTAAGGTTCAATTTGTTTGTCCCATCTCTCTGCATCTTGTTCTGGTCCTTCAGAGGAGCCAAAAGTTTTAAGCTTTTATTGCTTCTTACCCTCAAGATCAAAGGTTTAACAGAGGAATATTTTTGGGGGAGATGAAAGAGTTGGCGTCTTCAAATATTTCTCTACAGATACTTTAGGTGCGATTATTTGTTTTCTATAATTAGCAACACTGTCTTTTTTGCCTCCTGCATCTACACCTCATAAGATCTTAGATGAAGATTTCATTTTCTTTTCTGTCTATGGCATCTTGTCACTTGAGGAATCCAATTTTAGAGAGTGAACACTCTTTGGTGTCAGCAGTATCTTTTTCTTTTTTATTTCAGAGGGTTCAGGAGAGTGAACCTTAGGAGAAGGCCTTCGATTGACCATATTCAACTTCTTTCCCTATCCTAGAATACTCCCTGGAGGAGCAGATGGCTTTTGATTGACCATGGCCTTTTTCTTTCCCTCTACCAGCATACTCCCTGGGGAAGTAGAAAGCTTTTGCTCAACAATAGTCATATTTTTTCCGTCTCCTAGCATAATCACCATAGAAGCTGAAGACTTCTGCTCAACTATAGTCACCTCATCTATCCCTCCCTCTATGCAACCTAGAGGAAAAGCAGGTTTTTTCTCAACCATAGTGACCTCCTTTTCATCTTTGAGTACACTCTCCTAAGGTGATGAAGGCTTTTGATAGACCTCATTTACCTTCTTTCCCTCTTCCAACATATTCACAGGAGGAGTGGAAAGCTTTCGCTTGACCAAAATCCCCTTCTTTGCATCACTCTGGTTACTCCTTGCAATAGTGGAAGTCTTTTGCATGACCATGGTCCTCTTCTTCGCCTCTCCCAGTATACTCCCTGGAGAAGTGGAAGGCTTTTGCTCAACTCCTTTCACCTTCTTTTTATCTCCCAGCACAATCCCAGGAGGAGTGAAAAGCTTTTTCTTGACCAAAGTCCCTTTTTTTGCCTCCCCCACCAAGGTCCGTGTAGGACTCTGCTCATCAGTAGGAAGTTTGTTCTTTTTTTTTGATAGAGGATGCCATGGCTTTGCTTCAGAGGAATGTTTCTCGCCATATTTACAGAAGTCATGGCAAGAACTAGTGAAAGCTCTGACATAATGAGGAATAACATCTTGTCCGCTATCAGGAGTATTCAACTTCCCAGTGGATTGCCTTCTTGTATTGCCTGCATTGTAAGATGAAGTAGAGGAGGAGCTGCAATAGTAGGGAAGAACCTTGTTTCCATTAGTCATAGATCTCGGTTTTATTGTGCTAATTTTATCTGGCTTACTTCCAGCAGAGTCATTCTTCACACTAGTAACTAGACTTACTAGTTCATCGATGTTATCCTCATCCATAGAGTCATTCTTCACGCTAGTCATTAGACTTACTAGTTCATAGGTGTTATCTTCATCCATAGAGTCATTCTTCACACTAGTTACTGGACTTGCTAGTTCATTGGAGTTATCCTCAACCATCATTCCAGAACCCTGGCGCCATGAACATATGTAAACATTAGGAAGAATATCCATTAGGTGAGCAGTAAAATACAGGATGTACTGCACACTTATGGGACTTCCTCTTGCCTTTTGCCTATATGTCTTGTGTTGCTGAGATCTTAACAAGAATAAATTAACATATATATTGCTAATTGAATACAACTATTGACTTATCTAGTTAAGCATGCTGCCATCAGTATCTATAATGCTTTCTGAATTGGACAGCTGGAGTTGAGAAATCGAAAGGTGCGTCTTCAAACCAAGAAAGACATATAACAAGAGGTTTTTGAAACCTAATTATTCCATTATATTTCCATGAACAAAAAATAAGGTGGACTAAAAATTCTCCACATTAGATATCTACATCTCCATGATTGATACATTTCTTTTGGAATAAACATATAACTAATTGAGTTGTCAAATCTTCATTAATCATATTATTAACAAATCATGATGTCCAATTCTAAAAAGTGAAATGCTTATATAATCTCCCTTGCCGGAAAGAAAATGAATGATTCTCTTATAGCAGACCAAATTATTATTCAGATTAAATATCTTGATCGGTTTCTACATGATAACGCTCAATCTACAGCTCATATAGGAGTGTAAAGCGGTTGTAGTCAAATATAGAACCCAACTGGGTTGGGTATCGATCCCTCGGGGAATAGCTTGGTTAACAAGTAAGCAAAGATTACTAGACTTTTAGTGCAAGTCACGTAAAAAGGGGGGATTGTAATGTGTAACCAAAATATTAAAGTAAAAACTGAAAATAGCAAAGTAAAAACAAAGAATGTTTAGTAGGTTGTAAAACAATGAGAAGTGAAGAGTTGGGGTTATTTACACCTTCTGAGGTTACGTCTCTATTGGCTATGAGTTATGCGGAATTCAGACATGCATGTGCTTATAGAGAATTGTATTCGATGGTAAATCCAGGAGTCTTTCGACCTATTCGAGGATTATTTCACTTTAACTCTTTCAAGCTTAAAGCGTATCTAACGGTACAAATTCTCCAAGAGGTTAATCCAATTATGGCACTAACTTTTTAATAGGGGATGGGACCCTACTACCTTGACATTATCTCTTTTCCAGACATATAACTTTTCTTTCGAACAAGTTAATGCTATACTGGCGTATTCTATGCGTTTGCAACCACAAAGAATTTAGATTTAGATGAAGAGAATAATGATATAAGCAGCATACATGTCACGAACTCACAAACTCATAGCTATAGATAGTATCTCATATGGCTTCCATAACCCCAACAGAGAAGTTTAGTTACCCATGAGTGCGAAGGAAATCACAATAGACATTGTTATTATACCACAATAAAGATTTCGTGTAGTAATAGTGTGGTAGGCGTTTAGGCGTGAACTCCCTTGCAAAGTAACGTTTCTCTTGTTGTGGAAAAATAAGAATTAATTAGATGAATAGAAGAAGAATAAAAAGTAGAATTAAAAGTAGTAGTGAATGAATTGTAAAGTAAGATGAGAGTTATTAAAATCTCTAGCAAAATAGGGTATTTATAATACCCATATCCTATTCCTACTAAGCTAATGAAATACTTAACCAAATCCTACTAAGATAATAAAATACTTAACCCAATTGTACTAGGTTAATGTATCATTATCCTAATTATAATAAATTACTGCTAGTCCCCAAGGTCTTCAGAAATGCTATTTTAGCCCGGGACAGATTTTCCATGCATCACTTTTGGTCCTTGGCGTCCAAGACTCCCTTTTCTCCTTTCGTGAAGCTTTGTTTGGCGTCAAGTTATCCATAAAATGCTGAATTCTGCATCATTTATACCTGAAACTTTGCTAATCATGTTCGGTAGCTCACTTACAGGAAAAAGGACTAAAAGTGCATGAAATATATAATTTGTTCTCAAAACTAGGCTAAAATATGGGCAAAATATAGTACTATAGGCATGTAATATCGCCTATCATCAACACCCCACACTTGAAGCTTTGTTCGTCCTCGAACAACTATCATGTCCCTCTAGACGTATACTTAGGGATTTACAGCAACAACACAAAATATTCGTCAGGACAAGCATAACAATCATTAACAAAGAGTAGTTTTCTGCTCATTAGTATAAACAATTCAACCTCCAACATAGACTCGTGATGGTGGTTAATTCACATTCAACGGTTAAGGTACAAAGAATCATACACGACTACTCAAAACTCATCAACCATGTGTGTCTCACAATATATTACCCATAATCACTCACAAGTATAGCATCTTTTTCAAACATGGGTATAAAAGTATCCTTGCTCTCGCTCTCACAAAGAATTCATATGTAGCAACTGATGACCATAGGCTTGCCCTTAGTGTAATACTCCACTAAATGTCAAAATACTCAGCTTAGGATCAAATAGGTCTTTTGATGGTTGTAATGTAAGCTAAGGGACGGGTAGGACTATTTTGGCCAGAAATAGTGACTATGTTCCTAAGCGCTTTAATACATCACATTATGTCATTAACACTTTTCTTTCAAACAACCTTTCTACCTTCTTTTATTCTACCACCCTTTTTCTCCTCTTTTGTTTTTCAATTTTAAGCAACTTTTCAGCTTTCCTTTCCTTTTTCTTTTCATAACATACCTCTTATGATAGCACTTTTTTTTCATAATAAATTAAAGAACCAATGTATTCTAAAGCATTTGTCTTAATGTTTTGTCAAAAATTTATAAAATTTTCATTTTTACTCCAAAATTTTGATGCAAAATCTTCTCTTCTCTCATATATAACTTATAAATATATTATAGAAATATCATATAAAGTAGCCCTAGATAAAGAGAAGAAGAGAAAAGAATTCTCATAAATATAAAGTAAAATCCCTATTTTTACTCCAAATTTTATACAAAATTTTCTCCTCTTCCATATAAAATTTATAAATTCATCATGGGAAGTACCATATAAAGTAGAACTAGAAAAAGAGAATGCGAGAACAAAAATTTCATAATTATAATGTAGCCCTAGAAAAATAGAAGAGGAGGAGAATAGAATTCTCATATATGTTTTTGTTTACTCTATTGTATACAATTCAATATTAAAAATAGGTTAAAAACACCATTCTATTCTATCAAACTCATCGTCTCTAACCGTACCATCAAACCTTCTATCATGAATCTGTTTGTCATCCTCATATTCATATTTGTCTTGACCCGACAAATTCATTTAGTGGACTCTCGAAAAATAATAGAGAATCTTTTGCATAGCATTCTATTTTCTATATTTTTGTAGATCCTAATAGGATTGTGTGATTGAAATCATGTACTTCTGGCTTTAATTTATAGAGGTTAGAGATGAGTGTATTTTTTTTTTTTGTTTAATTGCTGCAAATTTTTTTTATGTTACAATGATCAAATTAATAAGTTTTTATGACAAAGAAATCAAAAGTCTGAAATGATAGTAATGACCATCAATACTTACTTTAATGATTTTCCTTCATAAATAAAGAATATCAAAAGTTGTAATGGTAATAGTAAGTAAATATTAAAAGATAAATGTCCTTTATTAGTTAGTTTAATTGTCTATTTAATTAAATAATAGTGAAAAAGATTCAAAAAACCTAGAAAAAGATAAATACTTTTTCAGTGAGGCATGCCACATCAGCAGCCTACAATGTCTCCTTTATATATGTATATATAGATTTGAAAATATGTTAAAAGTGTCACTACAATGGACTATTTTAGAAGTAGAAAAGGTTTTTCTATTTTTAAAAGAAAAATAGTGAACAGAATTAAGACATTATTTTCACTACAATGAACTATTTTAGAAGTAGAAAAGGGTTTTCTAAAGATAGTGAGAGATTTTAAATTTTTAAATTTTTAGAATAATTGGTAAAAGATTTTTAGATAACTCCAGATGTTAACTAAAGTTTCTTTTTTTATAACTACGTCTATTCGTAAAAAAGTACATCCAGGCTTACGTTTTAGTAATGGAATTCATAGTTACTATTGTTAGATCTTGAATTTCAAGAAGGGCAAAACATATCCCTTAAAAATGTAATAGATTATTTTTCTTAAATATGATTTACAATCATAGTCACATGATAGAAAATACATCGTTTTCACCCCAAACTATATCCGAAAAGTCGAAGGCACACATAAACTATACTAGTGACCTATTACACACCTAAACTATAAAAAAGTGAAACTATTTACACCCTGTCAGGCTACCACCACTTGAATGTGGTGTAGTGTTTTACACGCGCTGCCACGTCAGCACCATGTTAGTAAAAAGTATCATTTTTTTATAGTTTAGGTGTGTAATAGGTCACTTATATAGTTTAGGTGTGGATTCTACTTTTCGACTATTGTTTGGGGTGGAAACGATGCCTTTTCCCTTAATGTTTTTAGCCATTTACTTTTGTTATTTAATAGGCTGGATGTGCCTAAAATAAGTGTAACACACACGCCTTAGAATGGGGTCCGCAGGGACGTAATAATATCACTTTTATATAGTTAAGGTGTGTAATAGGTCACTTATATAATTTATGTGTGGCTTAGACTTTTCTTGTATAGTATGGGGTGGAAATGATGTCTTTTCCCTTTATTTAGTGATGATTGATGAGAGGGCAATATTCAATGGTACCATATAAAAAATTATGTATTTAAGTGAGAAAAGATAGAGACGTTTGTTGCTTATTATCCACCAAGTTTTGAGCCTCGTGAAATTTACTTTCGAGATTTTTTAGTTTATAAAAGAGACACAAAAGCTTAATTTTTATCCACAACTCAATAGAATGGAATATGAAGAAAATAGACATCTAACACAGAAGAATTGAATTAAATTAGAACATGAAATCATGAAAAACAAGATTATACATAAAGGAAGATAAACTAGATCTGATGAGAAGGCAAATATATTACTACTTGATATTGAGAGAAGTCTTATCATTATTTGGCTTGGGCTTACTTTTTAGTTGTAGAATATTTTTCGACAATATCCATAATTATTATTATTAGACTGTGAGTGTTAAGAAGGGCCAATCCCGCTTATAAATGTAATAGATCATTATTAGTAAATAAGATTCACAATCATGAATGTCATATTATTTTGATCTAGTGATAAGAACGCAATGTTTAATATGTAACCACATGGCAGAATATGAAGCAGTAGCATGTGCAAAAAAAAAATATTTAAGTGAGAAAAGATAAAGACGTTATCTTACTATTCACCGAATTTCGAACCTCGCAGCATTTACTTTCGAGATTTCTTAATCAAGAAAATGAAATAAAAGAACTTGAATTTTGATGAACATTGCAAAACAAGAATAGCGAAATCATCGAACTTGATGTAAAGGCATGTTTGAGCTACAACTATTTTAATTTCAAATTCTTGATGTTGTGACCTTATTAAATAAGTTGTTTGTAATAGTTTAATAGATAAAAGTTCACATAGTAAGTACACAATGATATGAATATGATAGTGTAATGATATTTTTGTACCAACCTACTATACATGTTACTTATTCCTTCGATCTATTTTATTTATCTAGTATTGACTTAACACAACAAGAAATAAAATGACCATTTTATTATATTATTACTTGAATATAATAGCATTTATACTTTGAAAAATAACTATAGTTAATTTAAAAAACTCAAATTAGAAATTATAGATAAATTATCTCTTGATTTTTAAATTAGACAAACAAAAAAGAATACCTATTGCTACTACATCCGATAAATAAAAGTGCACTGACCAAAAGGAAGTATCATTTACTTTAGATATCTAATTAATTGCAATTACATATATTAGTAATTGCTATGATTGAGTAAATATTTTTTACCCCATGTATAACTTTTTTTGGTAATACCCCATATATAACTTATTCTGTCCGTTCTATTTCTTCCCTTTCTTTTAGCCTGAATTGAATCAAACTATTCATCTTTAATTCAAAATTTCACTTTTATCTAATGAAAACAATAAGAAATTATCAAGAAGAGGAACCTGCAATTCCTATTGCTAAGCAAATCGATGAACTCGCACTACCTGTTGCTGAGGACATATCTGAGGCAAAAATGAAATCAAAATCAAGATATTCAACAATATTGAGGTTCTTATCTCTGATGTTGGTACTTATGATTGCTTTCTTATCATTCTTAGTAACTGATTCTCCTATACTTGCTACCCCTGGGTCTATTATAGACTTAAGATTCTCTAATGTCAGTATTCCATCACATATTCCGGTCTTGGCTTTTCCAGTCTTACCTAACGCTAATACTTACTTTAAGCAATTCTCGGGTGAAGTGGTTTCTAATTTCTCAAAGTTGATTAATGACCTTGGTAGAATATATGATGTGCTCCGATTAAATTTATGAACTTGACTGCTCTAGAAGAGAGTAGCAATATATATCACGGATATTTGAAAGGTAGTATTGGTAGTGAGAAATTGGATGAAAAGTTTGAACCAATTGGGTTAGAAGAGGATGAAGAATCTGAAATCGAGCCAGATGAGGAAGAATTTCAAATCGATGCTGATTTAGATAACGGTGGGGAAGTTTAAATTGAAGGAGTGGATGGTTTGGAGATTGAAGAAGCTTCCGCAATTAAATTAGCCAAGGTAAATGGGGCTGATAGCTTAGAAAAGGATGTAGAACAAGGAAAACATGATTTGGTGGAGACTGAAAAAGTTTCTGTTGTCCCAGCTGAGGGGAATGAATCTGATAGTTCATAAAGGGATTCAGACCAAGGGCTTACAACTTCTAATGTTGAGGTTGAGTTGGCTGAATCCCAATCTTTCATTGTTGATAATGCACTTGAGTCGATGATTGACAATCCTGAAAGCATAGTGAAAGAAATTTCTGCTGTTGAAGAAGCCCAACCTTTGGAAATGATAGAGTCTCCAATAATACATGATGAAGATAATGTTGGTGCATATCAGATCCTAGGAATTTCCTTACTTGTACTGAGTCTGCTTGCCGGTACAGTTCTCTACGTGAAGAGAAGAAGTGATAAGACCTTGCATCCTGTAGCAGTCTTAAGTAAGAAATTTGCCACACACTATGTTGTCAAAGAGAAGCATTCCTCTCAAAATTGGCCAACAGAGGTCGAAGTCGCAGGAGCAAGACGTCCGTCTGAGCTAGCATCTTTCAAATAAGTTCATCTCATAGCAAGAAATATCCCAAATCAGAGGATGATGTCGCAGAGCGTATTGTCCATCTGAGATGAGCATCTTTCAAATAAGTTCATCTCATAGCAAGAAATAGCCCAAATCAGAGGATGATGAGGCTCAGAGCATTGAGAAGAAACCTAGAAAGAGTAACAGGAGAGAATCCTTGGCTGCATCTGAGTTCTCAATGGGTTCACCTTTAAAGAAAGAGATTTTTACCCAGGTGATCTCTACCTATATCTGTACAACTTTCAAATAACAAGTTCACGTGCCAGAGTTTGTGGATGCTATCAATCTCTCAGACGGTTTATCCCCTTTTCTTGAATAGGTTGTAAGTATCTCTCTTGGTGTACTAATTTTGGGATGCATGCCTGGACTGGGTCCCAAGTTTATCATATGTTACTTACTCCCTTCATCCCACAAGTTGGCCTACTTTCTTTTCATTGGTCGATTTAGTCCCAAGTTTGCACATGTTAATTACTTCCTCCATTCCAAAATCTCCAAAATTGCTTTCATTGGCAATTAGTATTTGTATAGTAGTTGTAAATAATTTGATACCTTTATCTCTTTCTTGAATCCATTACTCGATAAAGTATTTTCCAGTGTCATTTGTTTACATTCTTTTTCATAGTTTGTAACATATTTCTATTACCTTCCCAAAATCCAGAACAATCTTTTTTTTTGTCACGTATGATTTCTATTTACATTACACACTATACTTTGTCACGATTGAACTATAATGGAGGTTTAGTGTAACACCCCGTATTCAAGTACATGTATTGGCGTATTCAAGTATGTGTATTGGTATTATTTATATGGAATTATTTTTTTATTTTATTTATACCGGAGTTTTCCCGTCGATGGTTCCATACGAAGGTTATTGAATAAGCTTTCCAATGATATAAAGATTTTCAAAAACAGATAGGTTTCGGATATAATCGAGCACATTTGAAACTATAAAACAGTGGCCGAGATATTTGAGAATAGTAAATGTGCAGGAAATTTTCCTGCACACAAACTACTGAGGCCAGCCAATTTTTTTGGGTCAACTTCGAACGATCATAACTACCTTAATATAATGAACTGGAAGAGCTGGAACCTATGAAAATAAAGATCTTTGAGTCTTCTTTTTAATGCAATTGGTTTCATCTAAATCCAATGTCTGGGTAAGGAGTTATACTCGTTTTACTTCAGCCTCTCAAAATAGATTTTTAGAGTCAACTTCAAATGACCATAACTCCTTGTAAAGTACGAACTGGGTGGCCTACATTATATGAAATAAAAGCCCTTTGAATTATCTTTCCAACAATACCAATTTCACCTAAATCCAATATCGGAGAAAAGAGTTATGGTCGATCTGCTCTAGCTTATCAAAACAGTCCACCAAAGGACAAATTTGACATTATTTAAATTTTAAAGGCATTTTGGTCATTCCCTATTATATTATGGACGGGAATATGTGGATATATACATGTATATGACTTCAAAAACTCATTTTCATCATCAATCATTGAGAAAGAACAAACCCTAGCCAAATTTGACCATTAAATTACTTTTGATTCAACCGTAGAAATTCCAAGGTAATCCGATAACTCCGTAACGACATATATTATTTGTGCAAACAGGATTGCATAATCAAGAGGTGAATTCTAAGGTATGAATATTGTTTGCCTTTGTTCTCTTCCATATGTATATGTGTGATAGAGGATTATATGTATTGGTTGTTATTGAAAGGTGATGAAAATAGGGTTAAGGACTATTTTGCATGGTTTGGTTGTATTGAATTGTGGAAGGTGGATATGGTAATTGATTTATGGAAGGTGGATATGGTGATATACTATTGAATTGATAATTATTTATGTCTATGGATCAATTTCGTTTAATGGATTGGTTGGAAGGATAAATGAATCCAAACTTGATATTGGAGGATGTTGTATGAATATGCATGGCATGTGAATGTAATCGGAGTATAAGAAGGTTAAAGTGACACCCTTTATGGTGTAATTAAGGCTTACTACTCAACCACTAGTTTGGTGAATTCAAATAATTGAATTGTGACGAATGGTTGCTAATACTAGATTGCTATATATGTTCATTGTAGATAAGTAATCTGAAAAGACGGGAAGTCCATTTGGGACTAGTATTGAAGGTTGATAGTCAGGTATGTAAAGCATACTCTATACTATATCTTTGGCATGAAAGTGAACAATTGTTCTATTAAGAAAGTTTCCAAAGTTACCAATGAACTTATTTCCACCTTACAAGATGTCAAGACATTCCAATACTTACTTGTTTTCCAAATCTTACATGTTTATTGAACTAATGAATGTCATAAGGTATCTAGTTACTCAAAAAAGATCCATGTGCTATTAATGACTCCAAAATGTTTCATTGATATACCAATAAGTTCCTACTTCATTGTTATGGCATTAATGACTCCAAAACACTGTATTGATGTGCCAATGAGTTCTAACTTCATTGTTATTGAATTGATTGTCTATTTATATGTCTCTTATTGATGTATCATTGTTTCAAAGTATCAAAAATGCGGTGGCGACTGAAATAACAATCTCAAAGATTAATTGAACTAAGTGATGGAAGTTCTCTCTTATCGTGAAGTATCCCAGGGCATAATCCTATCATGGGTCGATCCCTATTTATGTTTTTATGGGTGGTATCCCAGGGGCATAATCCTATCATGGGTTGATTCCAGTTGATATGTACTGGAGGCAGCCTAATGGTCACAGTATAGTACAGTAATGATTACAAAGACGATAAGAACGAAGGTAAAGTGATTGAATAAATACAATGTACAGGTTGTCACAAGTTCTAGTAAGTGTGGTCCACTCCTATTACGATTTATTCACTTGTTTCTGATTTCTATTGAGCTCTTATATCATATGTGATTATCTAAAGCTTTACATACTCAGTACAGCTTTACGATTTATTGCCGCCTTGAACAAAGATATGGACATAGCGAGGATCCAAGCTTTTGCACAGAAAATGAAAGATCTGAGGCAGAGGGGAAGAACACAGGAATCAAAAAGAGGATATTCCAAGAGGGCCAGATCTACAGGGCAGTTCATGGCATCCCAATGAGGGTTCAAATCACAGTTTTCTGCTAGACCACTTAGGCCATTATCTTCTTATTCTGCAGCTAGTGCCCCACCATAGTTCTAAGGGTCTAGAGGAAATCAATTTGGGCATAGAAGTGAGAGTCAGAGTTTGCGGTCAGTGGGATACCAAGGGCAAGGGAATATAAGCCAATTGAGACCTCCTCGAGAGCCATGCAATAAATGTGGAAGGTATCATTTGGGTGCATGTCATCTAGGGACCAATGTTTGCTTTTGGTGCGGTATGTCGGGGCATATGATGAGAGAATACCCATGAAGGGGCATAGGGGTTATGGCATGACCTACGGGGTCATTTGTTGCATCATTATCATCAATGCCTTATTCAGGATGGGTGCACAACCAATGGGTCATGTTAGAGGTGATAGAGGAGCCACGAGTTCTAGTGGGGCTCAAAATCATACGTATGCTCTAGCAGATCGACAGAATTTAGATGATTCCCTAGATGTGGTTATGGGTACGTTGTCTATCTTTTAATTCGATTTATATGCCTTAATTGATCCCAGTTCTAAATTATCTTATGTTACTCCATTGGTTACTAGAAAGTTCGAAAGAATACTAAAATTGTTAGTTAATCCATTTGAAGTGTCCACACCGGTTGGGGAATCTATTATAGATAGAAGGGTTTACCGAAATTGCATAGTAACTGTTTGTGGTCGTGATACAATGGTTGATCTTGTGGAGTTAGAAATGGTAGATTTTGATGTTATAATGGGTATGGACTGGTTGGCATTTTGTTATTCCATAATTGATTACTGCACGAAAAAGGTATATTTCCATTTTCCAAATAAATCAGTCCTTGAATGGAAAGGTGAAATTAGCGCGCCAAGAGGTAGATTTATTTTTTATTTTAAGGCAAGAAAAATGATTTCCAAGGGATACATATATCATTTAGTTAAAGTAAGGGATACAGAAGTGGAGCCACCAACTCTTCACGCTGTTTCGGTGGTAAATGAATTTTCTGATGTATTTCCTGAAGATCTTCCAGGTTTGCCTCCTGAACGAGAAGTAGAGTTTGGTATTGATGTAATACCAGGCACCCAACCAATCTCTATTCCTCCGTGTAGAATGGCCCCAGCAGAATTACAAGAATTGAAAGAGCAATTGAAAGATTTGCTAGAGAAGGGATTCATAAGGCCTAGTATTTCTCCCTGGGGAGCACCAGTGTTATTTGTACGCAAAAAGGATGGCTTGCTGAGGATGTGTATTGATTATCGTCAATTGAATAAGGTGACTATTAAGAATAAATATCCGCTCCCAAGAATTGATGATTTATTTGATCAGTTACAGGGCTCCAAGTGCTTTTCTAAGATTCATTTGAGGTCAGGTTACCACCAAGTGAGGGTCAAAGAGAAGGATATACCCAAGACAGCTTTCCAAACACGGTATGGTCATTATGAGTTTCTAGTTATGTCATTTGGGCTAACAAATGCACCCGCAGATTTTATGGATTTGATGAATAGGGTGTTTAAGCCATTCTTAGATGTATTTGTGATAGTTTTTATAGATGATATTCTAGTTTACTCTAGATCAGAAGAGGACCATGCCAATCACTAACGACAGGTATTGCAGACTCTTCATGATTGTAAGCTTTATGAAAAGTTCTCTACATGCCAGTTTTTGTTAAAATTGGTGGCATTTTTGGGTCATATTATATTAGTGAAGGGATAAAGGTTGATGCTCAAAAGATAGAAACTATGAAGAACTGGCCAAGGCCCACAACGCCTACGAAGATTCGTAGTTTTCTCGGGTTGGTTGGTTATTATAGAAGGTTTGTTAAAGGCTTTTCTTCCATTTTAGCACCCTTAACCAAGCTAACCCATAAAACATCCAAATTCCAATGGAATGATGACTGTGAGAAGAGTTTTCAAGATTTAAAGAACAAGTTGATTTCTACACCCGTGTTGGTACTTCCAGAAGGAACCGAAGGGTATACAGTGTATTGTGATGCTTCCAGAATTGGTTTAGGATGTGTATTGATGCAGCATGGTAAGGTAATAGCATATGCTTCTAGACAATTGCGGCCACATGAGAAAAATTATCCTACACACAATCTTGAGCTGGCAGTAGTTATTTTTGCTTTAAAGATATGGCACCACTACTTATATGGGGTTCATGTTGATATATATACTGACCATAAGATCTTGCAATATATTTTTAATCAGAAGGATCTAAATTTAAGGCAACGGAGATGGCTTGAACTATTAAAGGACTATGATATTGATATCTTGTACCATCCAGGGAAAGCAAATGTGGTAGCTGATGCGTTAAGTCGTAAGGCTATGATGGCACCTATAGAAAGGAAAGGGATGATTAAAGATCTTCACCAGTTAGCTAGTTTGGGAGTTCGCCTTCTTGAAACTCCGAATAAAGAGCTTATCGTACATAATGTTGCGGAATCTTCATTAGTAGCTGAAGTGAAAGAGAAGAAATATACAGATCTTATTTTATTACAGCTTATGGAGAACGTTCAGAGTGGTGCGACCAAGGCATTTGAGCTTACATGACAAGGATTACTTTAGTGCCAAAACCAATTGTGTGTGTCGGATGTAGACGGGCTAAGAAAGAAGATTATGACAGAGGCACATTGTTCAAGATATTCCATTCATCCAGGATCAACCAAAATGTATCAAGATTTGAAGGATATGTATTGGTGGAATGACATGAAGAAGAGCATTGCAGAATTTGTAGCTGAATGTCCAAATTGTCAAAGAGTTAAAGTTGAGCACCAAAACCCCGGAGGTTATATGCAATGCATTGATCTTCCAAGATGGAAGTGGGACATAATCAACATGGATTTCGTTATTGGTTTACCTCGTACATCCCAGAAGTTTGATTCTATATAGGTGATTGTTGATAGGCTTACTAAATCCACACATTTCCTACCAGTTAGGACCACTTACACAGTTGAAGAGTATGCGAAGCTGTACATTAAAGAGATAGTCCGATTACATGGAGTGCCAATCTCTATTATATTAGATCGGGGAACCCAATTTACCGCAAACTTTTGAAAGTCTTTTCAGAGGTGTTTGGGAACACAAATAAAGTTGAGTACAACTTTTCACTCTCAAATAGATGGACAAGCAGAACGTACCATCCAAATACTTGAATCGAGATAGTTATGTCGTGCCGCGACAATAAATCAAGCGCTTGGTGGGAGGCAACCCATCGTTTTTAAATGTTTTTAATTGTTTTTGTTTTCTTAGGATTTTGTCGAGCCACAACCAAAACTAAGGTGCTTGATGGGAGGCAACCCATCGTTCTAATCGTTTTTTTTGTTTTTGAGTGAATGTAGGTACAAGAGGTGTCAAAGAGGAGATTGGTTTCAAATTTTGATTTGGAAGTATTGCATGTTGAAGGTGGTAAGTTAGGAATGAAGAAGCAAAAGGCTATGGATTGAGCATTGCTCATAAAAATATAGGTATCGAACAAGGCTAGGCCTAGGTAAAACTAGGCCACAAATAAGGCAAGGCCTATACTATGGCCTAAGGTCTCGGAATCTAGTGTGCCATAGCATAGGCGCCGCCCATGCTCAAGTATGCCATAGCATAGGCGCCGCCTATGCTAAAGCCTTTTGTCTCTGAATCTCATATGCCATGCTAAAGGCGCCGCCTATGGTCACTAAAGGCTTTGCAATAGGAGCCGCCTATGGTCACCAAATGCTTTGCAAAAGGCGCCGCCTATGCTCACACAATGCCATAGCATAGGCGCCGCCTATGCAAAAGCATTCTGCTCAACTAGGCATGGCCTATGATATGGCATTATGCTCAACTAGGCAAAGCCTTAGGCGCTGCCTATGGTTACTTTTGGTCTCCAAATCCAATTTTAAATGGGTCAAAACCCGACACAAGCTTGGCCTATACATAAGAAACTTAGTCTTAGGTCAAAAACACATTGCAAACCTAACATAAGCGCTGCCTACCTCTCGTTTTTGCTCTTTTACCTTTCTAGAACATCATCCAAGGGCATCAACCAAGTAAGTACTTCTTTGTTCTTCATTTATATTCCGTGAGTACTACACTACTACGCATATTATGAATTGCTAAATCTTGAAGTAGTATTGGTGATTTGAATATGATTGAATTGTTGTGACACAACTAAGTGAGTAAACGAATACGTAAGGATGATCTTAACTTGTTCCCAACTTGAATTTGATTTTGATGCATTGTCATACTTTCTCAGAATTGACATGGTCACTAAAATTGCATAATCTTGTCACTTGCATACTTACATGTTGGAATGACTTGTTCATCGAGATAAGAATTATGGTTGACTACCAATATGTGAGGTTGTGATTATTTTTATATGCTATACCTTGATTCAATCTCTATGTAGTAGTCTTGATATATCAAACATGAAAGTATTGCTAAGAATACAAGAAGCATGACTGCACTAATTTTATTGTTGGAATAGAGCACCTAAAACGTATATCGATGAAGTCTGAGTAATCGACCACTTTCACTTCACTAGTCTGTACCAACAAACTAAGTGTGGGGTGGTGCCCCTACTGCTTGTTTATAGATTGTATCCATCGATATGGTGCTAACATGAACATTGTTTTAGTCTAAGGTACAATGGCACCCAAAGCAAGACAAGGCAAAGATAAGGCAACCACTTCCCAAAAAGGCAAGAAAAGAGGATGAAAAGAGCAAACTGAATCCTCCTTGCTACAAATACCTCAAACACACTTTTGGATCAAGTGGGGTACAATTTGAGGAAACTTTAAGGATGACGACTCTGATGATGATTCCAATGCAGGGGTATGACCCCAGACATAGAGGAGGAGTTCGACTAACCAGGTTCTTCTTATTTATTTTCCACTGAGGGCAGTGTGTCCCGTCTAAGTGTGGGGTGCTGGTATTTGCACGTTATACTTCTCTATCTACATTTGCATTTATGTTTGTTTTGTTTTTCTTTTTAGTAGTTATTTGTTTTTCTTTTTGTTAGTGGTAAATTTTTTTTATTAAGCTTAACTTCGCATGAAATTATTCTACTAGGCAGCATGAGATTATGACAAGAGTTTGCGCTAAAATCATGACTATTGTGATGTTTAGGCTCTAATTGTGACTCACTATGTGATATTGTGTGGTTCAATTCCTTCATCTGTTGGGTCAAGAGTCTATGCTACTCCCAATAAAGTCGACCATGTGCCTTGTGTATGTGAGGATATAGTATATTCTGTGTTTGTGGCTGATGCTAGAACTTGCCTGGTATGTATGTAAAGCGAAATAAAGAGTGTGAGTTAGGAGATGATTTAGGCATTTCTTTGGCAACCTGTAATTGTTTACCCTCATTCTAACCTACCCATGGACATCATCCTAGTTAAACCCTTTTGAGCCTTTAGCCTATGTTCTTTGACAGCCTCATATGTAAGCCTAATCCATTTTTTTCAAGACCATAATTTGATCCAAATTCCTAAGTGCTTTAAAGTGCAAAAGTCATGTGACAAAATAAAAGGAAATTGGGTGAGTATGATGCTTTAAGAATGTATTGGTGCTTGAATGTGTCATGAAAAAGAAAGTGCTATCATAAGAGATATGTTATGAAAAGAAAAAGGAAAGGAAAACTAAAAAGTTAGTTATGTTCAAAATTGGAAAAAACAAAAGAGGAGAAAAAGGGTGGTAGAATAAAAGAACGTAGAAAGGTTGTTTGAAAGAAAAAGTGTTAATGATATAATGTGATGTATTAAAGCGCTTAGGAACATAGTCACTATTTCTGGCCAAAATAGTCCTACCCGTCCCTTAGCCTACATTACAACCTGTAGAAGACCTATTTGATCCTAAGCTAGCATTCTGACATTTAGTGGAGCATTACACTAAGGGAAAGCCTATGGTCATCAGTTGCAGCATATGAATTCTTTGTGAGAGCGAGAGCAAGGATACTCTTATACCCATGTTCGAAATATATACTATACTTGTGAGTGATTATGGGTAATATATTGCGAGACACACATGGTTGATGAGTTTTGGGTAGTGGTGTATGATTCTTTGTACCTTAACTTTTGGATACGAATTAACTACCATCACGAGTCTATGTTGGAGGTTGAATTATTTCTACTAATGAGCAGAAAACTACTCTTTGTTAATGATTGCTATGCTTGTCTTGACGAATATTTTGTGTCGTTACTGTGAAACCCTAAGTTGATGTTTAGATGGACATGATAGTTTGTTCGAGGACGAACAAAGCTTTAAGTGTGGGGTGTTGATGATAGGCGAATTTACACACCTATAGTGCTATATTTTACCCATATTTTAGCTAAGTTTTGAGGACAAATTATATATTTCATGCACTTTTAGTCCTTTTTCCTGTAAGTGAGCTAACGAACATGATTAGCAAAGTTTCAGGTATAAATGATGCAGAATTCAGAATTTTATAGATTACTTGACGCCAAAGAAAGCTTCACGAAAGGAGAAAAGGAAGCTTGGACGCCTAAGGACCAAAAGTGACGCATGGAAAATATGTCCCGGGCAAAAACAACAATTCTGAAGACTTTGGGGACTAGCAGTAACTTAGTAGGATTAGGATAATGATACATTAACCTAGTACAATTGGGTTAAGTATTTCATTAGCTTATTAGGATTACGATAATGATACTTTAACCTAGTAGGATTGGGTTAAGTATTTTATTAGCTTAGTAGGAATAGGATATGGGTATTATAAATACCCTATTCTGCTAGAGATTTTTACCAATTCCGCCATTCCTCACAATTCCCCCATTCCATCAATTCCCATCCATCCACCATTCATCCATCCATCAAAACAATTTTATTTATTAATTCATTGTTGACATTATTTTTCATCTATTGGACTTTTAATTTTACAACAAGAGAAACGTTACTTTGCAAGGGAGTTCACGCCTAACGCCTACCACACTATTACTACACGAAATCTTTATTGTGGTACAATAACAATGTCGATTGTGATTTCCTTCGCACTCATGGGTAACTAAACTTCTCTGTTGGGGTTATGGAAGCCTTATGAGAGACTATCTAAGGCTATGAGTTTGTGAATTCGTGACACGTGTGTTGCTTATATCATTATTCTCTTCATCTTAATGCAAATTCTTGTCGCTGCAGACGCATAGAATAACGCTAGTATAGCATTAACTTGTTCGAAAGAAAAGTTATATGTCTGGAAAAGAGATAATGTCAAGGTAATAGGATCCCATCCCCTATTAAAAAGTTAGTGCCGTAACTGGATTAATCTCTTGGAGAATTTATACCGTTAGATACGCTTTAAGCTCGAAAGAGTTAAAGTGAAATAGTCCTTGTTGAGGTCGAAAGACGCTTGGATTTACCATCGAATACAATTCTCTATAAGCACATGCATGTCTGAATTCCGCACAACTCATAGCCAATAGAGACGTACAACTCATAAGGTGGACATAACCCTAACTCCTCAATTCTCATTGTTTTACAACCTACTAAACATTCTTTCTTTTTACGTTGCTATTTTCAGTTTTTTTACTTTAATATTGTGGTTACCCATTACAATCCCTCCTTTCACGAGACTTGCACCAAAAGTCTAATAATCTTTGCTTACTTATTGACCGGCTATTCCCTGTGGGATCGATACCCAACCCAGTTGGGTTCTATATTTGACTACGATCGCTTTACACTCCTACAAGAGCTGTAGATTGAGCGTTATCAGTGCTTTTGCACTGAACTGGTCTAATGATATAAAAAGGATCTTCAAGGGTTGGATTTTCAGCGAAGAAAAATGAACTAGATAGCTTTGTGCATCAGATGCGAAGGCTTTTCTCTCTGAATAGCATAGAGGGTTGGATTAGTTCGCACCATCATTTGTATTTTATAGTTTGCACTTGTATTTGTATTTGTTAGTTCGTACCATCATTTGTATTTTATATAATTCGCACTTGTATTTTAAAGAACTGTTTTGTATTTGTATTTTATATTTGACTGTATATTATATTGGATTATATTTGTATTATGATTTTATTGTGTTTGTATATTTAGATTATATTTGTATTTGTATTTGTATTCTATTTTCGTCGATGTCTTTTTTATTCTTAAAGAATTATTTTGTATTTGTAAGTTGATTGCATATTGTATTTAGCCATTTTATCATTTGTATTTGTATACAAACAAGTAAATGCATTAATTGTATTTTCTTAATTCTAAAATATATAAATATGAAATGTATCATTTGATACAAATGTACCATTTTGTATTTGTATGGCAAAATTATTATTCATATTTGTAAATAAATAAATATCATTTGATACAAATACAATTACAAACAAATGAAACCAACGATTTTAAAAATACAAATACATAATTTATTTTTATAAAATTTGAATTGTATTTATTTGTATTAATAAATATATTTCGTATAAATAAATACAAATAAATATTAGTAAAAAGAAAATCAATCGTTCCTTTTCAATAATTAAATAATACAAATGATAGTTCACACTTGTATCTATATGTTATAGTTCGCATTTGTATTTGTATTTTATAGTTACCACTTGTATTTATATGTTATAATTCGTTTCTCTATTTATATTTTATAATTCGCACTTGTATTTATGTTTTCTAGTTCGCACAAATGAAAAGAATGAAAAGAAAGAAAAAAAAGAAGAAAAAAAATACAAAAAAAGGAAGAAGAGTAATAGAAAATAAAGACAAAAACAAAGAAAAATAGAAGGAGAAAAAATAACAAAAAAAGAAGAAAAAGAAAAGAAAAAAAGACAAAATGCAAAAAAGACAACAAAAAAAAATTGAAAAAAGAAAGAAGAAAGAGAAAACAAAAAAGGAAAAGAAAAAATGAAGAAGCAAATAGAAAAAAGAAAAAATGTAATAGATAATAGAGAGAAAAAAAAAGGAGAAAAAAATACAAAAGAAAACAAAAAAATTTTAAAAAGCAAAGAAAGAGAAAAAGAAAAAAGGGGGAAAAAGAAGAAGGAAAAAAAAGGAAAGACAAAATGAAAAAAAGACAACAAAAAAGAAAATATTGAAAAAAGAAAGAAGAAAGAGAAAACAAAAAAAAAAGGACAAGAAAAACTGAAGAAAAAATATATAAAAATAAGAGTAATAGCAAATAGAGAAAAAAAATAAAAAAAAGGTGAAAAATAAAAAGAAAAAAAAAAGGAAAAGAAAAAAAGAAGGAAAAAAAATGAAAAAGGAAAAAAAAAAGTAATAGAAAATAGAGAAAAAAAATTAATGGGAGAGACTATGAATTTTAATTATGAAAAAATTAATAGGTAAGAGAAGGTTTTAATTGTAGGAGTCAATATTGACTAAGTTGTGTAATCATCCCAATTTTTTTTCTCATTTTTGTATCTTAATATATATATATTTATTTATTTATTTTCTCATTTTGCTGCATTCTTTTGTATCTTCTTTTGGGATCTCATCTCCAATAATCTTGACCATAATTCACAATGGACAAAGATTATGAAATCAGAATTAGAAATTTTATAAAATTTATTTTGTTTGTTTTCTTAGTTTTCTATCATCTCTCATTTCATTTTTCTTTTTTTCATTTTAAACATTATTCATTTTTTCATTCTCCTCAAAATCAATCTTTACATTCTCAATAACCTCTTTATATTGCCACCTACTATTTTTACTTCATCCTCTACTTATAGTTTTTTAATTTCTTTATAGATGAGGGTTAAAGAATTAACAAAAATATATATTAATCAAATCACACTTCTACTTAATTATTCATTAAAAGTTATGCAAAATCTGTACATGTATATTATTTTGAGATGGAAAAAATAAAAATGAAAAGAAGAAAAAGAAAAGAAAAAAAGACAAAATGCAAAAACGACAACAAAAAAAATTAAATAAAGAAAGAAGAAAGAGAAAACAAAAAAGAAAAATAAAAAATGAAGAAAAAAATAGAAAAAAAAATAATAGATAATAGAGAGAAAAAAAATACAAAAGAAAAAGGGGGGGGGGGGGAAAGAAGGAAAAATCTGAAAAAGAAAAAAAAAGGAAAGACAAAATGAAAAAAAGACAACAAAAAAGAAAAAATTGAAAAAAGAACGAAGAAAGAGAAAACAAAAAAATAAAGAAAAGAAAAACTGAAGATTTTTTTTTTAAAAAAAATAGTAATAGAAAATAGAGAAAAAAACAAAAAAGGAAGAAAAAGAAAAAAATGAAAAAAATTGGAAAAAAAAAGTAGAAAGAAAGAGAAATCGAAAAAAAAATAGGAAAAGAAAAAAAGAAGGAAAAAACTGAAAAAAAGAAAAAAAAAGTAATCTAAAATAGAGAAACAAATTAATGGGAGAGACTATGAATTATAATTATGAAAAAATTAATAGGCAAGAGAAGGTTATGAATTGTAATTAATTGAAATTAGGTTAAATAAGGTAATTCGGAGTCAATATTGGCTAAGTTGTGTAATTATCCTAATTTATTTTCTCATTTTTTAAATACCAACAATTATTACTATTTCTCTATTTATATTTTTTAAATTTCTTTATAGGTAAGGGTTAAAAACTTAACAAAAATATATATTTATCAAATCACACTTCTACTTAATTATCCATTAAAAGTTATGCAAAATTTGTACATGTCAATTATTTTGAGATGGAAAAAATATAGAATAAGAGAACATAAATATTTTTATTTAAATATTTGCACTTATAAAATATCATGATTTTTTATGTTTTAATATTTATTTATAATGAAATTTATCTTTTAAATACCAACAATTATTACTATTGATACTTACCTTATGTAACTACTATGCATAATGCATGATATGATAAATATCATTAAATATCATAATTTTTTATAATTTAATATTTATCAATAATTATTGATAAATTATCTCTTGATTTTTAAATTAGACAAACAAAAAGAATACCTATTGCTACTACATCCGAAAAATAAAAATGCACAGAGCAAAAGGAAGTATCATTTACTTTAGATATCTAGTTAATTGCAATTACATATATTAGTAATTGCTATGATTGAGTAAATATTTTTTACCCCATATATAACTTTTTTATGGTAATACCCCATATATAACGTATTCTGTCCATTCTATTTCTTCCTATTTTTTTAGCCTGCATTGAATCAAACTATTCATCTTTAATTCAAAATTCCACTTTTATCTAACGAAAAAAAAGCAATTATCAAGAAGAGGAAGCTGCAATGGTTGTTGCTAAGCAAATTGTTGAGGACATATCTGAGGCAAAAATGAAATCAAAATCAAGATCTTCAACAATATTGAGGTTATTATCTCTGATGTTGGTACTTATGATTGCTTTTTTATCATTCTCGGTAACTGATTCTCCTATACTTGCTACCCCTGGGTCTATTATAGACTTAAGATACTCTAATGTCAGTATTCCATCACATATTCCGGTCTTGGCTTTTCCAAGTCTTACCTAAGGCTAATAGTTATTTTAAGCAATTCTCGGCTTATTTCTCAAAGTTGATTAATGACCTTGGTAGAATAGATGATGTATATCCGATTAAATTGATGAACTTGACTGCTCTAGAAGCGAGTAGCAATATATATCACGTATATTTGAAAGGCAGTACTGGTAGTGAGGAATTGGATAAAAAGTTTTAACCAATATAGTTAAAAGAGGATGAAGAATCTGAAATCGAGACAGATGAGGAAAAATTTCAAATGGATGCTGATTTAGATGATGGTGGGGAAGTTGAAATTAAAGGAGTGGATGTTTTGGAGATTGAAGAATCTTCCACAATTCAATTAGCCGAGGTAAATGGGGTTGATAGCTTAGAAAAGGATGTAGAACAAGGAAAGCATGATTTGGTGTAGACTGAAAAAGTTTCTGTTGTCCCATCTGAGGGGAATGAATCTGATAGTTCAAAAAGGGATTTGGTCCAAGGGCTTACAACTTCTAATGTTGAGGTTGAGTTGGCTGAATCTCAATCTTTCATTGCTAATAATGCACTTGAGTCGATGATTGACAATCCTGAAAGCATAGTTAAAGAAATTTCTGCTGTTGCAGAATCCCAACCTTTGGAAATGATGGAGTCTCCAATAAGACATGATGAAGATAATGTTTGTGCATATCAGATCATGGGAATTTCCTCACTTGTACTGAGTCTGCTTGCTGGTACAGTTCTCTACGTGAAGAGAAGAAGTGATAAGACTTTGCATCTAGTAGCAGTCTCAAGTAAGAAATTTTCCACACACCATGTTGTCAAAGAGAAGCATTCCTCTCAAAATTGGCCAATAGAGGTAGATGTCGCAGGAGTGAGACGTCCGTCAGATATGAGCATCTTTCAAATAAGTTCATCTCATAGCAAGAAATATCCCAAATCAGAGGATGATGAAGCTTAGAGCATTGATAAGAAACCTAGAAAGAGTAACAGGAGAGAATCCTTGGCTGCATCTGAGTTCTCAATGGGTTCACCTTCATATGAAAGTTTCATTACATATGAGAGGATTCCTACCAAGAATGTGAGTGTATTTAACTTGGTATATTCTATCTTCTCTGAACATAAACAATCCTTTTTGAATAGCCAAATCCATTCTCTTACTTATATATTTTCCTTGTGAAATTTAGGCAAGTGGAGGAGAAGAAGTCATCACCCACGTAAGATCCTCGAGCAGAATTAGAAGCCATGTCAATTTCTCCATGAAGATTCTGAAGTCACGTCATTGTTGCATTGACAACTGAAGGAAAATCGCTCTTTTGCTTCTAAGAAAATCAGTCTTAGTAGGATTTTAACTGAAGTGGTTCAAGTGTGATTTGTAGGATTTTAATGTTTTAATTAGTTTACTGATGTTATAATGTTGTTAGTGAAACTTTCTGCATGCTGCCTCCGTTTGTTGAAGTTTTGTTTATTAGTTGAGGTTTCATGTGGCTTGTGTATAGCACTTTGCTTGACCCTTGCTTCTATGAACTTTTGCATGATCTGATTGTTGGCTTCATTTCTACTCAATTTTTTGATGAACATTTCATAGTACAAGGTAGTTTAGGAAATTTGATGTCGTAACTTATTTGTCCCCACCTTAAAAGTTAAACAAATGTAACCCTTAACACTTTTGATTAAATCATACTCTCGAAAGTAGAAGTTCTAACCATCTTCTTCCAACTAGATATTTTATTATATTTTGATATGAGAACTTACCTTGAATACTTGTATGGCCAATGACACTATTTCTGAGTTTATGTGAACTAAAACTTTCATGACCGTTTTCATTAGTACTTCTAGCCATCTTCGATAAGAGTTTTAGATTTAGTTGAGCAAATGTGTAAGCTTTCAATGACAAACTGGAGTAAGGAAACTCAAAAAATAACTTTCAACACATGTGATGATAGGCGAATTTACGCGCCTATATCAATATATTTTGCCCATATTTGTGCCATGTTTTGAGAACAAATTATATATTTCATGCACTTTTAGTCCTTTTTCCTATAAATGAGCTAACGAACATGATTAGTAAAGTTTCAGGTATAAATGATGCAGAATTCAGCATTTTATGGCTTACTTGACGCAAAATAAAGCTCACGAAGAAAGGAAAAGGAGTGTACACGCCTAAGGACCAAAACTGCTGCATGGAAAATCTGTCCCGGGCTAAAACAACATTTCTGAAGACTTTGGGGACTTACAGACACATAGCTGGATTTTGACAAAGATACATTAACCTAGTACAATTAGGTTATGTATTTCATTAGTTTATTTGGATTAGGAGAATGTTACATTAACCTAGTACAAATGGGTTAAGTATTTCCTTAGTTTAGTAGGATTTGGTTAAGTATTTCATTAGCTTAGTAGGAATAGGATATGGGTATTATAAATACCCTATCATGCTAGAGATTTTTATTCATTCCTCCCTTAGTGGAGAGAACAATCTTCTATTCAACAATTAATCTTCTTCCATCCCTCTCTTCTTCCACCACAACAATTCTACAACTCTTCTAATCTTTCCATTAATTCTATTTTTCTTCTTCTATTCATCTATTCTTATTTACCGCAAGAAGAGAATTGTTACTTTTACCTTGGAATTCACGCCACACGCCTACCACCTAAGCTACACGAAAATTACTCAATCTTGTGGTATAACACCAATGTCAATCGTGATCTCCTTCGCATTCATGGGTAACTAAACTTCTCTGTTGGGGTT
The DNA here is from genome assembly GCA_030864225.1 of Capsicum baccatum var. pendulum. Taxonomy (NCBI): domain Eukaryota; kingdom Viridiplantae; phylum Streptophyta; class Magnoliopsida; order Solanales; family Solanaceae; genus Capsicum; species Capsicum baccatum. Next base: position 154,672,907 of record CM061551.1, on the reverse strand, counting down.
ATGGAAGCCGTATGAGTTACTATCTATTGCTGTGAGTTTGTGAGTTCGCAACACGTATACTGCTTATATCATTATTCTCTTCATCTTAATCTACTTTCTTTGTGGTTGCAAACGCAATAATACGCCAGTATAACATTTAACTTGTTCGAAAGAAAGGTTATTTGTCTGGAAAAGAGATAGTGTCAAGGTAGTAGGACACCCTTTCCTATTAAAAGGTTAGTGCCGTAACTGGATTAACCTCTTGGAGAATTTGTACCGTTAGATACGCTTTAAGCTCGAAAGAGTTAAAGTGAAATAGTCCTTGTTGAGGTCGAAAGACGCTTGGATTTACCATCGAATACAATTCTCTATAAGCACATGCATATTTGAATTCCGCACAACTCATAGCCAATAGAGACGTATAACTCATAAGGTGGACATACCCCCAACGCTTCAATTCTCATTGTTTCACAACCTACGAAATATTCTTTCTTTTTACTTTGCTATTTTCAGCTTTTGCTTCAATATTTTGGTTACTTTACTTGCACTACAAAACTCCCCCCTTTTTACGAGACTTGCACTAAAAGTCTAGTGATTTTACTTACTTGTTGGCTAAGCTATTCCCTGTGGGATCGACACCCAACCCAGGTTGGGTTCTATATTTGCTAACGACTGTTTTACACTCCTAAGAGAGCTGTAGATTGAGCGTTATCAAAAATTGGCGCCGTTGCCGGGGAATACGAGTGTCAATCAAGTTCGTGATAATTACTAGACCCTTTGGTCAAAGATTCGCATACTTTTACGTTTAGTTTTTGTTTTTGTTTATTGCAGGTTTTTACTTTAGTGCATGCCCCATACTAGAAGTTCTGGTCAACCATTATTACCAATCAATCCTGAACCACAACGAATTAGAAGAATGGAAGCACAAGATGAAATCGACAGGATGGCTGCTCAACACGAGCAAGCAAGATTAGCTGCTCTTGCCTCTGCTCAAGTCCAACAACAAAACATTGATAATCCTGGGCGAGCAACAAATCCTGACGATGAAGATTTAGGTGATGACGAGTTGATAAACCCAAGGCATGTTGCTGAAACTACAACACCTGCCAACAGAAGAGGTCGACAAGCTCGATATAGGTATGATCGCCAACCTTTGCAGCCAGCTTTCGACGATGATGATGATGATCTTGATGGTGCCGGAGCCACTGGAGCTATAATTCCACCACCATTAGTGCCCGGAGCCAAGTTCAACATCACAAGCACCATGATTCAGTTATTTCAACTCAAGGGATTATTTGGTGGACTAGCAGGCGACGATCCGAATATGCATCTTATCAACTTTATTTCTACATGCAAGTCTTTTGACAATCCTGGTGTTGGTCAGAATGCTATTCGATTACGTCTATTTCCATTGTCTCTGTCTGGGGAGGCAACACTATGGTTGAATGGGCTGACTCCTGATTCAATTACAAATTGGAGGCAATTGAGAGACGCTTTCCTAGAAAGATTCTTTCCGCCATCCAAAAGAGCACAATTGAGGGATGAAATCAGCAACTTCCGCCAGCTTCCCACTGAAGCTCTTCATGAAACATGGGAGAGGTTCAAGACAAAGCTAGCGAGATGCCCAAACCATCACATGACTAATGTTCACCTAATGGAGATCTTGTATAGAGCCTTGAATTCAATAACTAAACCAGTGGTGGATAATGCAGCTGGAGGTTCTTTCATGGACCTCACCTTTGGTCAAGCAAGCAATATGCTAGATCGCATGACGAAACAAAGTAGAGCTTGGCATACCAGGGATTCTGAGGTAGCAAGCCCCACTTTATCTATTGGCATGACTGCAGACCAAAGAAGAAGAGAAGAAGAACGTGATCAAGACATGGCGTACATGAAAACACAAATGGATCTTCTGACAAAGCATTTATTATCAGGGAAGACCGAAAAAGTGAAAGCTGTGACGCTAAAAGGAAGAGACGAATCTGATTCTGAAGAGGAGGCCAACTACTTGAACAATCAGGGGGGTTTTTGTGGGAATGCCCAAGGAAACCAAGGTCGGAACTATTATGATAAATCTGGAAGAAAAGACCAAGGTAGTTGGAATAAAAACAATGAAAAAAGTGGTTTGTACGTTCCCCCTGGTAGACGTGATACCACCACATCTAATTCTGGAAGTATAGAAGACATGATGACTAAGTTATTGAAAGGAGTGGAAGCAACGAGCGCGGGAGTAACAGAGGTAATCAATGATTTGTCCTCCATGAAACAATTAGTTGATTCACATTCCACTTCTATCAAGCAAATAGAGCAGCAATTGAGCCAACTTTCAGCAGCACTCAATCAAAGAAAGGCCGGCACTTTACCTAGCGATACTGTGCCAAACCCAAGGAATGACGGGTCATGCATGGCCATCTCTACTAGAAGTGGTAAGGTGCTGGAAACTTCAGCAAAAGGCAAGCAAGTGGTTGATGAAGTTGCGGACATGGATGACAACACAAAAGGAGAAGATGCCGCAGCACCCACTCCTGACGTCAAGGACGCCACATCCAGCACGGTGCAGTGTAAAAAAGTGCAAAAACGGAAGCAAGAGGAGAAGAAAAGCGTGGAAAGAACACTTCCATACCCACCACCACCTTTTCCCCAAAGATTAAAGAAGGTGGCGGATGATACAAAGTTTAGCAAATTCATGAATATGTTAAAGCAGCTGACCATTAATGTTCCATTGGTGGAGGCACTGGAAAAAATGGCTGGATATGCAAAATTTATGAAGGATCTTTTGACTAAGAAGCGGGAAGCAAGTTATGAGTTGAGAGAAGATGTGCATCATTGTAGTGCAATTGCTACCCGATCGATAGTTCAGAAGAAGGCCGACCCCAGAGCTTTCACTATTCCTTGCACTATTGGATCGTTGGATTTTGCCAAAGCATTGTGCGATCTAGGTGCTAGCATAAATTTGATGCCACTATCCATCTACAAGAAGTTGGGGTTAGGAGATCCTACACCAACTAATATGAGGCTCGTGATGGCTGATAGGTCGGTAAAACGACCTGTGGGTATCTTGAATTATGAGTTAGTGAAGGTTTCTTCATTTATATTTCCTGCCGACTTCGTTATTCTAGATTGTAAGGAGGATTCTGAAGTTCCCATAATCTTGGGACGTCCTTTCCTTACATCCGGAAGTGTGCTTATTGACATGAAAGATAATGAGCTTTTATTTCAAATTAATGACGAAGTAGTACGGTTTGATATATGCAAAGCCATGAAGCAGCCCAGCGATATGAATGAGTTATCTGTAGCTGATGTTCATCAAGAGGATATGAAAGAATTATCTATAGAGAAACAGCCTACTGTTGAGCCATTGTCTGCTGCGCTACTGAATGTTGAGCTTGAGGATAATGAAGATTATGAAGAGCTTATGGGTGATCTAACAGAATAGAGTCTTATACTCCTAAGCAACCGGATTGTGATCTCAAGAATCAACCAACAGCGAAGACTCCCATTGACGAGCCACCAATGCTAGAATCACAAGAGCTCCCTGATTATCTAAGGTATGTGTTCTTGGAAAGTAGAAATATACTTCCAGAGAGTGCAGATGATTTAAGTGAACAGCACGTAGAGGCTCTCATCTCTGCTCTGAAGAGATACAAGAGAGCTATGGGTTGGACTATTGATGATATAATTGGTGACTCTCCGGAGAAACGTATGAGCCATCTCGAAAAAGATCACATGCCCACAGGTAAGCCTCATTGTCGTCTAAATCCTTTCAGAAAACGATCCACCATTTACCTCGACGAAGTCTGAGTACTCGAGGTAACCATGTCGTGCCACGACAATAAATAAGGAGCTAGATGGGAGGCAACCCATCGTTTTATCGTTTTATCGTTTTATCATTTATCGTTTTTCCTTTCATTCTAGTACTTGTTTTGTTTTGCTAAATGAAAAATCCAAAAACAAGAGTCGTGCCACGACCAAAACTAAGGCGCTTGGTGGGAGGCAACCCATCGTACTAATCGTTTTCGTTTGGTTTTGAGCAAAAATAGGTGCAGGAAGTATTCAACGAGAAGATTGATTTCAATTTATGATTTGGACGCATTGTATGGTAAAGTTGGTAAGTTAGGAATAGTGATGCATAAGGCTATGGATTGAGCATTTCTCATGCCTAAATAGGCATCGAGGTAGGCTAGGCCTTGGAAAAACTAGGCCACGAATGATGCACAACCTATCCTATAGCCTAAGGTCTCGGAATCTAGTGTGCTATACACTATGCGCCGCCTATTCCTAAGTGTGCTTTTGACTATGCGCCGCCTATGCTATGGCATTTGTTCTCAGTATCTCATATGCCATAGACTATGCGGCGCATATGTCCCATTATGCTATAGACAATGTGCCGCATATGTCATGTCTATGCCAAGCATTATGCGCCGCATATGTGGTATTTTTGTCTCCAAAACCAATTGTAAATGGGTCGGGTTGACCCATTCTCTTCCTATATAAAGGGGACTTAGTTTTACAACACAACCACACTAAAAATTGACCTAAGGGCGCCGCATATACATCCAAATCCTCTCAAAATTTTCTTCTTTTGCTCTTCCAATTCACAAAACCATCCCCACAAGCTTCAAGCAAGTAAGTGCTCTCTTATTCTTCATTTATTTCTCGTAAGTACTACGTTGCTATGTCTAGTATGAATTGCTAAATCGTATAAGATTGTTGGTGATGTTTATGTGTTTGGATAGTTGATACAAAATCATATGAGTGAACATATACGTAGGAAAATCTTGACTTGTTTCCGACTTGAATTTGGTTTCAATAGCATTGTTATGATATTTACGGAATTACTATGGCTATGAACATTGCTTAAGATTGTTGTTTGGATACTTACATATTAGACTATCCCGGCCATCGGGATAAGACTTATAGTGCCTACCGGCATAAGAGGTTGTGATTGTTGTAAGAATAACTATTCCATGTGGTAACCCCTATGTAGTAGTGTTGTTATATCTACTATGAAAGTAGTCCAATGGCTGCAAGTAAGTGATGCATTGCTGATTTTCTTGTCGGAATACAATCCTAAAACGTATGTCGATGAAATCTGAGTACTCGACCGATTTCACTTCACTGATTTGTGTTAACAAAACTAAGTGTGGGTGGTACCACTAATGCTTGTTTATAGATTGTATCGATTGAGATTGTTCTGCCACTAACACTATTTCTAGTCTCAGGTACAATGACACCTAAAGTGAGGCAAGGTAAGGAGAAGGCTACCACTTCCCAAAAGGGCAAAAAGAGAGGTCGCAAGGACCAAGGAGAATCATCCTCAGCACAACTACCCCGCAGAATGTTTGGAATAAAATGGGTTCTTGAGGAGGAAGCCAAAGAATGGTACAGGAACAACAAAGAACGAAAATATGTTCACGTCGACTTGATCAACAAGGAAACCTTAGCAAAGACGGAGCCGCGTATGTTGGCAAAAATAATGGCATTGAAGCTGGATTTCATCTTCCGCGACATGGGAGAATGTAACCTTGATTTAACAAGAGAGTTTTATGCCAACTGGTCGCCAAACACAACAGGCAATGAAGTCAAAATTCGGGGCCAAGTGTTACAGCTCACCGCGGATTGGATCAACTCTTTTCTTGGCTTACCTTCGGTCGACACAGCACCATTCAAAGAGCTGTACAGCAGGCCTCCTTATAGAGCAATACGACACACACTTTGTGGAAGCAGATCGATGGCAAGATGGGGCAGACATAAAGAAACCGGTCGAAACAACACCTTCCCATATGCTCCACTAAATAGGGAAGCAAGAATCTGGATGCGCATTGTCAACTCATGCCTTATTCCTGGGACTCAATACACCAAGATATCAAGAGATAGAGTGTGTTTGGTCTATGCTTTGATGACGAATGTCCCTATCAACTTTGGGGCAATAATTCGATCTACCATGAGGAAAGCCAGACTCCACAAAAGGTCCCACTTCACATTTGGAAATTTGTTGACAGCAATCTTGCGGAAGGAGAATATCGAAGAGGAACCAGCTGACTACAAACTCCCACATAACCCAAAGAAGGTTGACCTCACCAAGGTCAAAGATGCTGAAATAACTCATGGTGTCAACCTTACTACTGTGGAGAGACATGCTCGTGATGAGAGTTTCTTTCGTCATCTCTATGGCATGACATGATTCACTATGATGAGTGGTGGACGTGTTCCAACTGCTGAAGAGCTCCAACAACTGGACCACGGCTACCCAATGAACATGCATGCACGAGAGATGTGTGGAGTGGGCGTATACTTTGAGAAACCTCTAGATGATGATGTGCCGATTGATGACGATCGACGCTTGCCTGATTCTGACGAGGAGGAGAACTCTGACGACGACTCTTATGATGATTCAGACGAAGGGGGTTTGACCCCCGACATTGAGGAAGAGTCTGACTAACCAGGTTCTTCGTATTTATTTTCCACTGAGGGCAGTGACCCGTTTAAGTGTGGGGTAGCGGTATCGCATGCTATACTTCTCTGTCTGCACCTATGTTTGTTTGTTTACTTTGTTTATTTAAGTTTTTTATTTGAGTTTGTTTTTTTTTAGTTTTTTTAGGAGTAAATTTTTTCTAGCTTCGCATGAGATTATGACAAGAGTACGTGCTACAATTATGACTATTGAGACGTTTAGACTCTAGTTGTGACTCATTATGTGATATTTTGTGGTTCAATTCCTTCACTTGTTGGGTCAAGAGTCTATATTACTTCCAATCAAGTCGACCATGTGCCTTGTGTGTGTGAGATTAATAGTATCTTCTATGTATGTGGCTGATGCTAGAACTTGCCTGGTATGTATGCAAAGCGAAAATAAGGAGTGTAAGTTTAGGATATGATTTAGGCATTTCTTTGGCAACCTATATTTGTTTACCTTCAGTTTTACCTACCCATGGACATCATCCTAGTTAAACCCTTTTCAGCCTTTAGCCTATTTCTTTGACAACCTTGCATGCAAGCCTAATCCATCTTCTTTCAAGACCGTAATTTGATCCAAATTCCTAAGTTCTTTAAAGTGAAAATTCATGTGACAACATAAGAGGAAATTGCGTAAGTATGATGCTTTAAATTGTAATAGTGCTTGAATGTGTTGTGAAAAAAAGAAAAGTGCTAGTATAAGAGGTATGTTGAGAAAAGAAAAAGGAAAAAGAAAGCTGAAAAGTGAGTTATGCTTAAAATTGAAAAACAAAAGAGGAGAACAAAGGTGGTAGAATAAAAGAAAGAAGAAAGGTTGAAAGAAAAAAGTGTCAATGATACAAAGTGATGTATTAAAGAGCTTAGGAACATAGTCACTATTTCTGGCCAAAATAGTCCTACCCGTCCCTTAGCCTACATTACAACCATCAAAAGACCTACTTGATCCTAAGCTTAGCATTTTGACATTTAGTGGAGTATTACACTAAGGGCAAGCCTATGGTCATCAGTTACTGCATACGAATTCTTTGTGAGAGTGAGAGCAAGGATATGTTGATACCCATGTTTGAAAAATATGATATATTTGTGAGTGATTATGGGTACTATATTGTGAGACACACATGGTTGATGAGTTTTAGATAGTTGTATATCATTCTACGCACCTTAACGTTTGCATGCGAGTTGATCACCATCACGAGTCTATGCTAGAGGTTAAATTGTTTCTACTTATAATTGAAAAGCTACTCTTTGTTGATAATTGTTGTGCTTGTCTTGATAAATGTTTTGTGTTGTTGTTGTGAAAACCCTAAGTTGATGTTAAGAAGGACATGATATGTTGTTCGAGGACGAACAAAGCTCTAAGTGTGGGGTGTTGATGATAGGCGAATTTACGCGCCTATATCAATATATTTGGCCCATATTTGTGCCATGTTTTGAGAACAAATTATATATTTCATGCACTTTTAGTCCTTTTTCCTATAAATGAGCTAACGAACATGATTAGTAAAGTTTCAGGTATAAATGATGCAAAATTCAGCATTTTATGGCTTACTTGACGCAAAAGAAAGCTCACGAAGAAAGGAAAAGGAGTGTACACGCCTAAGGACCAAAACTGCTGCATGGAAAATCTGTCCCGGGCTAAAACAACATTTCTGAAGACTTTGGGGACTTACAGACACATAGCTGGATTTTGACAAAGATACATTAACCTAGTACAATTAGGTTATGTATTTCATTAGTTTATTTGGATTAGGAGAATGTTACATTAACCTAGTACAAATGGGTTAAGTATTTCCTTAGTTTAGTAGGATTTGGTTAAGTATTTCATTAGCTTAGTAGGAATAGGATATGGGTATTATAAATACCCTATCATGCTAGAGATTTTTATTCATTCCTCCCTTAGTGGAGAGAACAATCTTCTATTCAACAATTAATCTTCTTACATCCCTCTCTTCTTCCACCACAACAATTCTACAACTCTTCTAATCTTTCCATTAATTCTATTTTCCTTCTTCTATTCATCTATTCTTATTTACCGCAAGAAGAGAATTGTTACTTTTGCCTTGGAATTCATGCCACACGCCTACCACCTAAGCTACACGAAAATTACTCAATCTTGTAGTATAACAACAATGTCAATCGTGATCTCCTTCGCATTCATGGGTAACTAAACTTCTCTGTTGGGGTTATGGAAGCCGTATGAGTTACTATCTATTGTTGTGAGTTTGTGAGTTCGCAACACGTATACTGCTTATATCATTATTCTCTTAATCTTAATCTATATTCTTTGTGGTTGCAAACGCAAGAATACGCCAGTATAACATTTAACTTGTTCGAAAGAAAGGTTATTTGTCTGGAAAAGAGATAGTGTTAAGGTAGTAGGACACCCTTTCCTATTAAAAAGTTAGTGCCATAACTGGATTGAGCGTTATCAACAAGTACATGGAGTGACTCAACTTTAGCTGGATGTTATGGTTGATAGGTGGAGCCATAAAGTTACATGTATCTAAGTCTAACAACCTGCAGTGGCTTCTTTAAGCTAAAACGTACAATATTCCAACAAAGGGACTTATTATAAGCTGTTTTGAGTTACCTGAATAAAAGATGCACATAAATATTGTTACTTGTTTAGGTGGTTACAATATTTACATTTGATTGTTACTTATATCTTATTGTATTGTATGACAGAGAAAAAAGCAATAAATTTTACAATTAAGAGACAGATCCCTTTACAGAACAACTAAAGCAAATAGTATACAAGAACAATGTCAAACCAGTACCACATCCAAAACTCTTTTTTGGATGGTATTTCCACATGATGTGCCTTCTTCAATGCACTTATTCAACGGAGAGTATGAACAAATCCCTCGTAAATGAGTCCAACAACAATATATGTCCACTGAGCAACCAACCTAATATTAGAATATCTACATCCAAACACCCACTGATTTAACGTCACTATCACAACCTCCATAAGTGAAAAAGAAATTGTAGTCTTGCGCAAGTTTATCTCCCAATTCAAAGTAAATACACCCAGAAGAAATTGAATTTATTCAATCATGAGAACAGAACCGGCAAGCATTAAGAAATCGTTAAGAAGATGAGTCGGAATGAGAAACAGGACAAACATATGTAAACCAGGTCAGAAAGGCTATATCAACCACTATATTTGCAATTGCTCCTATTTGTCATAAAATTCTATTATTAATCAAGAAACTGACAGCAGAAGGTTTATTATGGAGGGAAATCACTGTCTCAAAAGCTCCCAACAAAGCTTTAACCTTGCTCTTCCTGGTTTCACCAAGCTTACTCGCTGTCTCTTCAATCACATTATTCAACAAACCCTGCACATCTTTCTTTTCTTGCACATCCTGATGCCTCAAAACATTTTTTCCAGAGATGGGGATGGTATTACTTTTGTCACCATCAACTCCTTTCTTTTTAAAGATTCTCTTTCTTATATTGTTGTCCTGGCTTTCACTCACATGTCGTCCCCATCTAAATGTCAGCCTCCTAGGGATGCTGGTTTCTTTCTGGAAATCAACTATATTGCCCCTCCTGAACTTCAGTTTCACTGTCAAAGAATTATTATCATTAGAACAACCTGTCTTACCTTTTCTCAATGTCTTTTTCTAATTTTTCCAAATGGTTTCCGCTTCTGCTATGTGCAATAGCTTTTTGCTGCTAGAGGTGTATTTACCCTATGCACTATCTGCAGAATTAACAACTTTCTTTTTATCTTCTTCATTAGACAAAGGAAGTGATTATAAATGGGATGAAGACTTTGGTGATGCTTTCACTTTGGGAGTATGCAAATTTTTCTCAGGAACCATTTCAAGGTTCAGTTTGTTTGTCCCATCTCTCCGCATCTTGTTCTGGTCCTTCAGAGGAGCCAGTAGTTTTAAGCTTTTATTGCTTCTTACCCTTAAGATAAAAGGTTTAACAGAGGAAGATTTTGGAGGAGATGAAAGAGTTGGCATCTTCAAATATTTCTCTGCAGATACTTTAGGTACGATTATTTATTTTCTATAATCAGCAACACTGTCTTTCTTGCCTCCTTCATCCACACCTCCTAAGATCTTAGATGAAGATTTCATTTTCTTTTCTGTCTCTGGCATCTTGTGACTTGAGGAATCCAATTTCAGAGAGTGAACACTCTTTGGTGTCAGCAGTATCTTTTTCTTTCTTATTTCAGAGGGTTCAAGAGAGTGAACCTTAGGAGAAGGCCTTCGATCGACCTCATTCAACTTCTTTCCCTATCCTAGCATACTCCCTGGAGGAGCAGATGGCTTTTGATTGACCACGGCCTCTTTCTTTCTCTCTACCAGCATACTCCCTGGGGGAGTAGAAAGCTTTTGCTCAAACACAGTCATATTTTCTCCCTATCCTAGCATACTCACCAGAGAAGTTGAAGACTTCTGCTCAACCATAGTCACCTCATCTATCCCTCTCTCAATGCAACCTGGAGAAGAAGAAGGTTTTTGCTCAACCATAGTAACCTCCTTTTAATCTTTGAGTACACTCTCCTGAGGTGATGAAGGCTTTTGATAGACCTCATTTACCTTCTTTCCCTCTTCCATCATATTCACCGGAGGAGTGGAAAGCTTTTTCTTGACCAAAATCCCCTTCTTTGCATCACTCTGGTTACTCCTTGAAGTAGCGGAAGTCTTTTGCATGACCACGGTCCGACTCTTCGCCTCTCCCAGCATACTCCCTGGAGAAGTGGAAGGATTTTACTCAACTCCTGTCACCTTCTTTTTCTCTCCCAGCATACTTCCAGGAGGAGTGTAAAGCTTTTGCTTGACCAAAGTCCCCCTTTTTCCCTCCCCCACCAAGGTTCGTGCAGGACTCTGCTCATCAGCAGGAAGTTTGTTCTTTCTTTTTGATAAAGGATGCCATGTCTTTGCTTCAGAGGAATGTTTCCTGCCATATTTACAGAAGTCATGGAAATAACCAGTGGAAGCTCTTACATAATGAGGAATAACATCTTGTCTGCTATCAGGAGAATTTAACTTCACAGTGGATTGCCTTCTTATATTGCCTGCATTGTAAGATGAAGTAGTGGAGGAGTAGGGAAGAACCTTGTTTCCATTACTCATAGATCTCGGTTTTATTGTGCTTATTTTATCGGGCTTACTTCATGTAGAGTCATTCTTCACGCTAGTTACTGGACTCACTAGTTCATCAATGTTATCCTCATCCATAGAGTCATTTTTCACGCTAGTCACTGGACTTACTAGTTCATCGGTGTTATCCTCAGGCATAGAGTCATTCTTCACACTAGTTATTGGACTTTCTAATTCATTGGAGTTAACCTCAGCCATCATTCCAGAACCCTGGCACCATGAAATTATGTAAACATTAGGAAGAATATCCATTAGGTGAGCAGTAAAATATAGGATGCACTGCACACTTATGGGACTTCCTCTTGCCTTTTGCCTATATGTCTTGTGTTGCGAGAATAAATTAACATATATATTGCTATTTGAATACAACTATTGACTTATCTAGTTAAGCATGCTGCAATCAGTATCTATAATGCTTTTTGAATTAGACAGTTGGAGTTGAGAAATTGAAAGGTGCGTCTTCAAACCAAGAAAGACCTATAACAAGAGGTTTTTGAAACCTAATTATTCCATTATATTTCCATGAACAAAAAATAAGGTGGACCAAAAATTCTCCACATTAGATATCTATATCTCCATGTTTGATACATTTCTTTTAGAATAAAAATATAACTAATTGAGTTGTCAAATCTTCATAAATCATATTATTAACAAATCATGATGTCCAATTCTGAAAAGTGAAATGCTTATATAATCTCCCTTGCCGGAAAGAAAATGAATGATTCTCTTATAGCAGACCAAATTATTAGTCGGATTAAACATATTGATCGGTTCCTACACCAACTAAGTAGTGAAAGGTGTTATATCTCATGGATGAAGGTAATTGGCAATTAATACAAATTTACTACTGTGAGTTGTATTGGCAGAACATGGAAATGAGTGAATGTTGAGAATAACTAGAATATCATGCATGCCTGGGGAGGGAAATATGCACTTTTAGATTCAATAAATGTTCAAGTCATCAATATCTAAGATCAATAAAAGAATATCCAAAAAAGAGAAGAAGAAGATAAATATAGATAACTCACCAATATTTGGACAGGCGTCTAAGACAGGAGAAACTTTGACTATGTCAAAGTTGTACATGCTTTCAAATATCAAGACTAACATCCTAGGGTTCCTAAATATCTGCATCTCTGTTGGTAAGTGTGTTACCTAACAAAAAGGAATACTTCAAGTGATTAGGGTGTTCAAAAGACAAATACCAAAGGAATTTGACAAGCCAAGAAATCATCAAATACCTGAGTAATCCAAGTGGTGACTATTAAAGATTTAACCTGAGCAGGTAAATTCACTGCAAATTCACCAAATATGTATGGCATTGAAGCATCTCCACAAAGACTAATTTTTACATGTTCCAACATAGGAACAGAAGAAAAGTAAAATCTTACTCTATTATTAAAAAAACACTCAAACTCATGCAGTTTTGTAGCCTGAAGATCAATCTTTTCCAATCCTCCACAATCAGCAAAAAGAACAGATGTTACTATACCAGAGATGCATAGCTTATGCAGAAGATTGCAATATTTTATGATTAACTGATTAAGTTTCAAACACGAGGACAAATACCCTCAAGTTGTCCCGTTTCTAACAGAACACCCGTCAAGAAAAGGGTCTTGAGGGGGTTAAGATGGAGTGTGACACTTGGTTGTACAATGCAAACACTCAAAAAACAAGGATTTCAAGGAGGATGCTTGAGAGAGAAGCTCAAGGGAAAATTCAAAAAATGTGTTGTGGTGAAGGTTAATGTATTTTGAGGTAGGAATTTTGCCACAGCTAAAGTTGAGATGTAATATTTCAACACCTAATTTTGAAACAGAATGCATCAATTGGCCAGTTTTACTAGAAAACTTTCTCTGAATGAAAGTGTTCATTTCAAGTTCAACCACTTTACGACCCAAATAAAGTTGCAAAAACTGATTTACTACTTCCAAGAATTTTTCTGATAGTAAGGCTGACATGTAGGACCTAAATAGTTAACGCCAAACATGTCAAGGCTGAACTGTAATGTAAGAATATAAGCTACCAGATATCTCCACCTTGTAGACAAAATGCTGGTCTTCACAGCATCTTTAATTGTCATACGTGACAGAATTGAAGACAAAACGCCATCTAGTAGCTGACTCATATAATCCACCTTTGCCTTATCAACATCTGATAGCTGACTCACATAATCCACCTTTGCCTCAAGATCCTAATTCCATTAATTACACACGCAAGCAAAAATACTTCAGAAGAAATTTTTCATAAATCAAAAAAGAAAATCCAGATTTAAAAATAGTACTACTAGAATAAGTATTTGTTATTGAACCCAAGTTATCTAGAAAAAGTTATAATTGTGCATAAATAACATGCTTTGACTCCTAAATTAAAAAGATACGGTTAATTCATCATAGTCACTTGATTACGATATGATTTTTTTCTAATCTTATAAAAATTTGTTCTCATAAAACAACAACAAAACTAGAGTTTACACGTACATTTATTGAAGTTTCCTCCTCCTTTTTACTTAACAGTCTTTTCCTCAAAAAATCAATTCCTCCCAATGTAAGCAATCCTAGAATCACTCCTCCTAACACAGTAAATATTACAAATAAACACATACAAAAAAAGAATGAATTTTAATTATCCAAAAGTAAACAATGAACATGTTTAAAGTAAGAGATTTTTACCCAGGTGATGTCTACCCATATCTGTACAACTTTCAAATAACAAGTTCACGTGCCAGAGTTACTGGATGCTATCAATCTCTCAGACGTTTTATCCCCTTTTCTTGAATAGGTTGTAGGTATCTCTCTTGGTGTACTGATTTTGGGATGCATGCCTGGACTGGGTCCCAAGTTTAGCATATGTTACTTACTCCCTTCATCCCACAAGTTGGCCTACTTTCTTTTCATTGGTCGATTTAGTCCCAAGTTTGCACATGTTAATTACTTCCTCCATTCCAAAATCTTCTAAATTGCTTCCATTGGCAATTAGTATTTGTAGAATATGCTATAAATCATTTGATACCTTTTTCTCTTTCTTGAATTTATCTTTTTCTTCAACCTATTACTCGATAAAGTATTTTCCATTGTCATTTGTTTACATTTTTTTTCATAATTTGTAACATATTTCTATTACCTTCCCAAAATCTAGAGCAATCTTTTTTTGGTCACGTATGATTTATATTTACATTACACACTATACTTTGTCACGATTGAACTAGAATGGAGGTTTAGAGTAGCACCCCTTATTCAAGTACATGTATTAGCGTATTCAAGTACGTGTATTGGTCTTATTTATATGGAATTAATTTTTTTATTTTATTATATCGGAATTTGCCCGTCGATGGTTATTGAATAAGCTTTCCAACCATATAAATATTTCCAAAAATGGATATATTTCGGATATAATCGAGCACGTTCGAAACTATAAAACTGTGGTCGGGATATTTGGGAATAGTAAATGTGTAGGAAAATTTCCTGCACACAAACTACTGAGGCCAGCAACTTTTTTTGGGTCAACTTCAAACAATCATAACTCCCTTAATATAATGAACTGGAGAGCTGCAACCTATGAAAATAAATATCATTGAGTCTTATTTCCAATGCAATTGGTTTCATCCAAATCCAACGTCTGAGTAAGGATTTATAATCGTTTTACTTCAGCCTCTCAAAACAGAATTTTAGGGTCAACTTCAAATGACCATAATTCCTTGTACAGGACGAACTAGGTGGCCTACATTATATGAAATGAAATCCCTTTGAATTATCTTTCCAACGATACCAATTTCACCCAAATCCGATATTGGAGAAAAGAGTTATGTTCGATCTACTTTAGCTTATCAAAACAATCCACCAAGGGACAGATTTGACATTATTTAAATTTAAAAGGCATTTTGTTCATTCCCTATTATATTATGGATGGGAATATGTGGATATATACATGTATATGAATTCAAAAACTCATTTTCATCATCAATCATTGAGAAAGAACAAACCTTAGCCAAATTTGACCTTTAAATTACTTTTATTTCAACCGTAGAAATTCCAAAGTAATTCGATAACTGTGTTTGTCATCTTGAGAGCGTCAAACGACACCTATTATTTGTGCAAACAGGATTGCATAATCAAGAGGTGAATTCTAAGGTAAGAATATTATTTTTCTTTGTTCTCTTCCATATGTATATATGTGATAGAGGATTATATGTATTGGTTATTATTGAAAGGTGATGAAAATAGGGTTATGAACTATTTTGCATGGTTTTGTTGTATTGAATTGTGGAAGGTGGATATGGTAATTGAGTTATGGAAGGTGGATATGGTGATATACTATTGAATTGATGATTATTTATGTCTATGGCTCAATTTGGTTTAATGGATTGATTGGAAGGATAAATGAATCTAAACTTCATATTGGAGGATGTTGTATGCATATGCATGGCATGTGAATGTAATCGGAGTATAAGAAGGTTAACGTGACACCCTTTATGCTGTAATTAAGGCTTACTACTCAAGCACTAGTTTGGTGAATTCAAATAATTGAATTGTGACATTTGGTTGCTAATAATGGATATCTATATATGTTCCATTGTAGATAAGTAATCCGAAAAGACGGGAAGTCCATTTGGGACTAGTATTGAAGGTTGATAGTCAGGTATGTAAAGCATACTCTATACCATATCTTTGGCATAAAAGTGAACAATTGTTCTATTAAGAAAGTTTCCAAAGTTATTCAATAACATGTGATCCATAATGATTTTGTATGATGTCCTACGCTACCAATGAACTTGTTTCCACCCTACAAGATGTGAAGACATTCCACTACTTACTTACTTTCCAAATCTTACATGTTTATTGTACTAATGAATGTCAGAAGGTATCCGGTTACTCAAAAAAGATCCATGTGCTATTAATGACTCCAAAACGTTTCATTGATATACCAATAAGTTCCTACTTCATTGTAATGGCATTGATGACTCCAAAAAACTTTATTGATGTGCCAATGAGTTCTTGATTCATTGTTATTGCATTGATGGTCTATTTATATGTCTCTTATTGATGTATCATTGTTTCAAAGTATCAAAAATACGGTGGCGACCGAAATAACAATCGGAAAGATTAATTGAACTAAGTGATGGAAGTTCTCTCTTATCAGGAAGTATCCCAGGGCATAATCTTATCATGGGTCGATCCCTATTTATGTGTTTATGGGTGGTATCCCAGGACCATAAGCCTATCATGGGTCGATCCCAGTTGATATGTACTGGAGGCAGCCTAATGGTCATAGTACAGTACAGTAATGATTACAAAGATAATAAGAACGAAGGTAAAGTGATTTAATAAATACAATGTGTAGGTTGTCACATGTTCTAGTAAGTGTGGCCCATTCCTATTACGATTTATTCACTTGTTTCTAATTTCTATTGAGCTCCTATATCCTATGTGATTATTTATAGCTTTACATACTCATTACATATTTCGTACTGACGTCCCCCACGGGGACCTGCATTTCATACTGCAGGCACAGACACCTCAGCTCATACACCGCACAAGTAGAAGATAGGATATCCAGCTGCTTTTGGTGAGCTCCAGTTTTCTTCGGGGTTTTCCATGTTATATCCAGTCACTTTTGGTATTGTATAGAAGTTAGTTATATGTTGGGGTGTGTCCCGACCATAGTTAAACTCTGTGTATTGTCTAGAGGGTTTGTAGAACTAATGTACAGTCAAGGTGGTGTTTTGTTAATAGATGTGATGGCTCCAACAGCCAAGTATTGTATGTACATATATATGTGTGCTCGAGCTTATACAGGTTATTATTTCCTTTTATATGCGACAAGATGCTATCCGAATTTTGGGTTTTCATAGAGGTATGCATGGGAAGTATAAGGTTATGAACTTGTTCTCCCGGGCCTTCTCGATTACGGGTGCCAGTCCGCCCCAATACGATTTGAGGCGTGACATTTAGGCAAGGGGAAATTGATGTTTATCTGGTGGTACTCTTTCTTTTTTGTTGTTGGTGCTTTTGTACTAAACTGGTCTGGTGATGTAAAAAGGATCTTCAAGGGTTGGATTTTCAGCAAAGAAAAATAAACTAGATAGCTTTGTGCATCAGATGCTAAGGCTTTTCTCTCTGAATAGCATAGAGGGTTGGATTAGTTCGCACCATCATTTGTATTTTATAGTTCGCACTTGTATTTGTATTTGTTAGTTCGCACCATCATTTGTATTTTATATAATTCGCACTTGTATTTTAAAGAACTGTTTTCTATTTGTATTTTATATTTGACTGTATATTATATTGGATTATATTTGTATTATGATTTTATTGTGTTTGTATATTTAGATTATATTTGTATTTGTATTTGTATTCTATTTTTGTCAATGTCTTTTTATTTTTAAAGAATTATTTTGTATTTGTAAGTTGATTGCATATTGTATTTAGTCGTTTTATCATTTGTATTTGTATACAAACAAGTAAATGAATTAATTGTATTTTCTTGATTCTAAAATATATAAATATGCAATGTATCATTTGATACAAATGTACCATTTTGTATTTGTATGTCAAAATTATTATTCATATTTCTAAATGAATAAATAAATATCATTTGATACAAATACAATTACAAACAAATGAAACCAACGATTTAAAAAATACAAATACATATTTTATTATTATAAAATTTGAATTGTATTTATTTGTATTAATAAATATATCTCGTATAAATAAATACAAATAAATATTAGTAAAAAGAAAATCAATCGTTCCTTTTCAATAATTAAAAAATACAAATGATAGTTCACACTTGTATCTATATGTTATAGTTCGCATTTGTATTTGTATTTTATAGTTACCACTTATATTTATATATTATAATTCATCTCTCTATTTATATTTTATAGTTCGCACTTGTATTTATGGTTACTAATTTGCACAAATGGAAAGAATGAAAAGAAAGAAAAAAAGAAGAAAAAAGTACAAAAAAAGGAAGAAGAGTAATAGAAAATAAAGAAAAAAACAAAGGAAAAAAATAGAAGGAGAAAAAATAACAATAAAAATAAGAAAAAGAAAAGAAAAAAAGACAAAATGCAAAAAAGACAACAACAAAAAAATTAAAAAAAGAAAGAAGAAAGAGAAAAAAAAAAGGAAAAGAAAAATTGAAGAAAAAAACAGAAAAATAAAAAAATAGTAATAGACAATAGAGAGAAAAAAAAGGAGAAAAAAATACAAAAGAAAATAAAAAAATTTAAAAAAGAAAAGAAAGAGAAAAAGAAAAGGGGGGGGGGGGGGAAGGAAAGACAAAATGAAAAAAAGACAACAAAAAAGAAAAAATTGAAAAAAGAAAGAAGAAAGAGAAAACAAAAAAAAAGGAAAATAAAAACTGAAAAAAAAATATTTAAAAAAATAGTAATAGAAAATAGAGAAAAAAAAAACAAAAAAGGAGAAAAAGAAAAAGAAAAAAAAACAAAAAAATTGGAATAAGAAAAGAAAGATAAAACAAAAAAAAAAGGAAAAGAAAAAAAAGAAGGAAAAAACTGAAAAAGGAAAAAAAAGATGGTAGAAAATAGAGAAAAAAAATTAATGGGAGAAACTATGAATTGTAATTATAAAAAAATTAATAGCAAAGAGAAGGTTTTAATTGTATTTAGTTGAAATTAGGCTAAATAAGGTAATTAGGAGTCAATATTGACTAAGTTGTGTAATTATCCCAATTTTTTTATCATTTTTGTATCATAAAATATATGTATATATATATTTATCTTCTCATTTTACTGCATTCTTTTGTATCTTCTTTTGGGATCTCATCTCCAATAATTTTGACCATAATTCACAATGGACAAAGATTATGAAATCAGAATTAAAAATTTTATAAAATTTATTTTGTTTCCTTTCTTAGTTTTCTATCTTCTCTCATTTCATTTTTCTTTTTTTCATTTTAAGCATTATTCATTTTTTCATTCTCCTCAAAATCAATCTTTACCTTCTCAATATCTCTTTATATTGCCACCTACTATTTTTACTTCATCTTCTATTAATAGTTTTTTTAATTTCTTTATAGATAAAGGTTAAAGAATTAACAAAAATATATATTAATCAAATCACACTTCTACTTAATTATTCATTAAAAGTTATGCAGAATTTCTACATGTCTATTATTTTGAGATGGAAATAATAAAAAGGAAAAGAGGAAAAAGAAAAGAAAAAAAAGATAAAATGCAAAACCGACAACAAAAAAAAATTAAATAAAGAAAGAAGAAAGAGAAAACAAAAAAGGAAAATAAAAAATGATGAAAAAAATAGAAAAGAGAAAAAATAATAATAGATATTAGAGAGAAAAAAAAAGGAGAAAAAAATACAAAAGCAAAAAAGAAAACAAAAGAATTTTAAAAAGAAAATAAAGAGAAAAAAGAAAAAAGAAAAAAGGGGGGGGGGGAGAAGGAAAAAACTGAAAAAGTAAAAAAAAAGGAAAGACAAAATGAAAGAAAGACAACAAAAAAGAAAAAATTGAAAAAAAAAAAAAGAAAGAGAAAACAAAAAAAAATAGGAAAAGAAAAAAAGAAGGAAAAAACTGAAAAAAGGGAAAAAAAAGTAATCTAAAATAGAGAAACAAATTAATGGGAGAGACTATGAATTGTAATTATGAAAATATTAATAGGCAAGAGAAGATTATGAATTGTAATTAATTGAAATTAGGCTAAAAAAGGTAATTCGGAGTCAATATTGGCTAAGTTATGTAATTATCTCAATTTTTTTTTCTCATTTTTGTATCTTAATATATATATATATATCTTCTAGTTTTACTGCATTCTTTTGTATCTTCTTTTGGGATCTCATCTCCAAAAATCTTGGCCATAATTCACAATGGACAAAGATTATGAAATCAAAATTAGAAATTTTATAAAATTTATTTTGTTTCCTTTCTTAGTTTTCTATCTTCTCTCATTTCATTTTTCTTTTTTTCATTTTATACATTACTCATTTTTTTCATTCTCCTCAAAATCAATCTTTACCTTCTCAATAACCTCTTTAAATTGCCACCTACTATTTTTACTTTATCTTCTATTTATAGTTTTTTAATTTCTTTATAGATAAGGGTTAAAGACTTAACAAAAATATATTAATCAAATCACACTTCTACTTAATTATCCATTAAAAGTAATGCAAAATCTGTACATGTCAATTATTTTGAGATGGAAAAAATATATATAACTTTTTTTTGGTAATACCCCATATATAACTTATTCTGTCCGTTCTATTTCTTCCCATTTTTTTAGCCTGCATTGAATCAAACTATTCATCTTTAATTCAAAATTCCACTTTTATATAACGAAAAATATAAGCAATTATCAAGAAGAGGAAACTGCAATGGCTGTTGCTAAGCAAATTGTTGAGGACATATCTGAGGCAAAAATGAAATCAAAATCAAGATCTTCAATAATATTGAGGTTTTTATCTATGATATTGGTACTTATGATTGCTTTGTTATCATTCTCAGTAACTGATTCTCCTATACTTGCTACCCCTGGGTCTATTATAGACTTAAGATACTCTAATGTCAGTATTCCATCACATATTCCGGTCTTGGCTTTTCCAATTAAGTTAGAAGAGGATGAAGAATCTGAAACCGAGCCAGATGAGGAAGACTTTCAAATGGATGCTGATTTAGATGATGGTGGGGAAGTTGAATTGAAGGAGTGGATGTGTTGGAGATTGAAGAAGCTTCCACAATTCAATTAGCCGAGGTAAAAGGGGCTGATAGCTTAGAAAAGGATGTAGAACAAGGAAAGCATGATTTGGTGGAGACTGAAAAAGTTTCTGTTGTCCCAGCTGAGGGGAATGAATCTGATAGTTCAGAAAGGGATTTGGGCCAAGGGATTACAACTTCTAATGATGAGGTTGAGTTGGCTGAATCCCAATTTTTCATTAATGCACTTGAGTCGATGATTGACAATCCTGAAAGCATAGTGGAAGAAATTTCTGCTGTTGCAGAAGCCCAACCTTTGGAAATGATGGAGTCTCCAATAAGACATGATGAAGATAATGTTGGTGCATATCAGATCCTGGGAATTTCCTCACATGTACTAAGTCTGCTTGTTGGTACAGTTCTCTACATGAAGAGAAGAAGTGATAAGTCTTTGCATTGAGTAGCAGTCTCAAGTAAGAAATTTGCCACACACCATGTTGTCAAAGAGAAGAATTCCTCTAAAAATTGGCCAACAGAGGTCAATGTCGCAGGAGTGAGACGTCCATCTGAGATTAGCATCTTTCAAATAAGTTCATCTCATAGCAAGAAATATCCCAAATCAGAGGATGATGAGGCTCGGAGCATTGAGAAGAAACCTAGAAAGAGTAATTAGAGAGAATCCTTGGCTGCATCTGAGTTCTCAATAGGTTCACCTTCATATGGAAGTTTCACTACATATATGAGGATTCCTGCCAAGCATGTGAGTGTATTTAACTTGGAATATTCTATCTTCTTTGAACATAAACAATCCTTTTTGAATAGCCAAATCTATTCTCTTACTTATATATTTTCCTTGTGAAATTTAGGCAAGTGGAGGAGAAGAAGTCATCATCCCCGTAAGACGCTCGAGTAGAATTAGAAAAAATGTCAATTTCTCCATGAAGATTATGAAGTCGCGTCACTGCTGCATTGACACCTGAAGGAAAATTGCTCTTTTGCTTCTCAGCAAATCAGTCTTAGTAGGATTTTAACCGAAGTGATTCAAGTGTGATTTGTAGTATTTTAATGTTTTAAATAGTTTACTGATATTATAATGTTGTTAGTGAAACTTTTTGCATGCTTCCTCCATTTGTTGAAGTTTCGTTTATTAGTTGAGGATTTCGTGTGGCTGGTGTATAGCACTTTGCTTGACCCTTGCTTCTATGAACTTTTGCATGATCTGATTGTTGGCTTCATTTCTACTGAATTTTTTGATGAACTTTTCATAGTACAAGGTAGTTTAGGAAATTTGATGTCGTAACTTGTTTGTCCCCACCTTAAAAGTTAAACAAATGTAACCCTTAACACTCTTTTGACTAAATCATACTCTAGAATGTAGAACTTCTAGCCATCTTCTTCCAACTAGATATTTTATTATATTGTGATATGAGAACTTACCTCAAATACTTGTATGGCCAATGACACTATTTCTGAGTTGATGTGAACTAAAACTTTTATGATCGTTTTCATTAGTACTTCTAGCCATCTTCGATAAGAGTCTCAGATTTAGTTTAGCGGAAATTTGTTGCATGATAAAATGTGTGAGCTTTCAATGTCAAATTGGAGTAAGGAAACTTAAAAAATAACTTTTAACACAAGTACATGGAGTGACTCAGCTTTATCTGGATGTTATGGTTGATAGGTGGAGCCATAAAGTTACATGTATCTAAGTCTAACAAACTGCAGTGGCTTCTTTAAGCTAAAACGTACAATATTCCAACAAAGGGACTTATTATAAGCTGTTTTGAGTTACCTGAATAAAAGATTCACATAAATATTGTTACTTTTTTAGGTGGTTACAATATTTATATTTGATTGATAGTCAAGAGACAGATCCCTTTACAGAGCAACTAAAGCAAATAGTATACAAGCACAATGTCAAACCAATACCACAACCAAAACTCTTTTTTGGATGGTATTTCCACATGATGTGTCTTCTTCAATGCGCTTATTCAACAAAAAGTATGAACAAATCCCTCGTAAATGAGTCCAACAACAATATATGTCCACTGAGCAACCAGCCTAACATTAGAATGTCTACATCCAAACACCCACTGATTTAACGTCACTATCACAACCTCCATAAGTGAAAAAGAAATTGTAGTCTTGCGCGAATTATCTCCCAATTCAAAGTAAATGTACCTTGAAGAAATTGAATTTATTCAATCATGAGAACAGAACCGGCAAGCATCAAGAAATCGGTAAGAAGATGAGTCGGAATGAGAAACAGGACAAACATATGTAAACCAGGTCAGAAAATCTATATCAACCACTATATTTGCAATTGCTCCTGTTTGTTATGAAAGTCTGTTAGTTAATCAAGAAACTGTGACAGCAGAAGGTTTATTGTGGAGGGAAATCACTGTCTCAAAAGCTCCCACCAAATCTTTAACCTTGCTCTTCCCGGTTTTAACAAGCTTACTCGCCGTCTCTTCAATCACATTATTCAACAAACCCTGCACATCTTTTTTTTCTTGCACATCCTGATGCCTCAAAACAATTTTACCAGAGATAGGGATGGTATTACTTTTGTCACCATCAACTCCTTTTTTTTTAAAGATTCTCTTTCTTATATTGCTGTCCTGGGTTTAACCCACATGTCGTCCCCATCTAAATGTCAGCCTCCTAGGGCTGCTGGTTTCTTGCTGGATATCAACTATATTTCCCCTCCTGAACTTCAGTTTCAGTGCCGAAGAATTATTATCATTAGAACAACCTGTCTTACCTTTTCTCAATGTCTTTTTCTGATTTTTCCCAACAGTTTCTGCTTCTACTATGTGCAACAACTTTTTGCTGCTAGAGATGTATTTACCCAATGCACTGTCTACAGACTTAACAACTTCCTTTTTATCTTCTTCATTCGACAACGGACGTGATTGTAAATGGGATGAAGACTTTGGTGATGCTTTCACTTTGGGAGTACGTAAAGTTTTCTTAGGAACCATTTCAAGGTTCAGTTTGTTTTTCCCATCTCTCCACATCTTGTTCTGGTCCTTTAGAGGAGTCAGCAATTTTAAGCTTTTATTGCCTGTTACCCTCAAGATCAAAGGTTTAACAGAGGAAGATTTTGGAGGATATGAAAGAGTTGGCGTCTTCAAATATTTCTCTACAGATACTTTAGGTGCGTTTATTTGTTTTCTATAATTAGCAACATTGTCTTTCCTGGCTCCTGCATCTACACCTCCTAAGATCTTAGATGAAGATTTCATTTTCTTTTCTTTCTCTGGCATCTTGTCACTTGATGAATCTAATTTCAGAGAGTGAACACTCTTTGGTGTCAGCAATATCTTTTTCTTTTTTTATTTCAGAGGGTTCAAGAGAGTGAACCTTAGGAGAAGGCCTTCAATCGACAACATCTAAATTCTTTCCCTGTCCTAGCATACTCCCTGGAGGAGCAGATGGCTTTTGATTGACCATGGCCTCTTTCTTTCCCTCTACCAGCATACTCCCTGGGGGAGTAGAAAGCTTTTGCTCAACCACAGTCACATTTTCTCCCTCTCCTAGCATACTCACCAGAGAAGCTGAAGACTTCTGCTCAACCATAGTCACCTCATCTATCCCTCCCTCCATGTAACCTGGAGGAGAAAAAGGTTTTTGCTCAACCATAGTGACCTCCTTTTCATCTTTGAGTACACTATCCTGAGGTGATGAAGGCTTTTGATAGACCTCATTTACCTTCTTTCCCTCTTCCAGCATATTCACAGGAGGAGTGGAAAGCTTTTGCTTGACCAAAATCCCCTTCTTTGCATCACTCTGGTTACTCCTTGAAGTATTGGAAGTATTTTGCATTACCACGGTCCGACTCTTCGCCTCTCCCAGCATACTCCCTGGAGAAGTGGAAGGCTTTTGCTCAACTCCTGTCACCTTTTTTTTTCTCTCCTAGCACACTCTCAGGAGGAGTGGAAAGCTTTTGCTTAACCAAAGTCCCCTTTTTTGCTTCCCCCACCAAGGTCCATGCAGGACTCTGCTCATCAGCAGGAAGTTTGTTCTTTCTTTTTGATAGAGGACGCCATGGCTTTGCTTTAGAGGAATGTTTCCTGCCATATTTACAGAAAGTCATGGCAAGAACCAGTGGAAGCTCTTACATAATAAGGAATAACATCTTGTCCGCTATCAGGAGCATTCAACTTCATAGTGGATTGCCTTCTTGTATTGCATGCATTGTAAGATGAAGTAGAGAAGGCACTTCGATAGTAGGGAAGAACCTTGTTTCCATTACTCATAGATCTCGGTTTTATTGTGTTGATTTTATCTGGCTTACTTCCAGCAGAGTCATTCTTCACGCTAGTTACTGGACTCACTAGTTCATCGATGTTATCCTCATCCATAGAGTCATTTTTCACGCTAGTCACTGGACTTACTAGTTCATCGATGTTATCCTCAGCCATAGAGTCATTCTTCACACTAGTTACTAGACTTGCTAGTTCATTGGAGTTATCCTCAGCCATCATTCCAGAACCCTGGCACCATGAACATATGTAAATATTAGGAAGAATATCCATTAGCTGAGCAGTAAAATACAGGATGTACTGCACACTTATGGGACTTCCTCTTGCCTTTTGCCTATATGTCTTGTGTTACTGAGATCACAACGAGAATAAATTAACATATATATTGCTAATTGAATACAACTATTGACTTATCTAGTTAAGCATGCTGCAATCAGTATCTATAATACTTTTTGAATTAGATAGTTGGAGTTAAGAAATTGAAAGGTGCCTCTTCAAACCAAGAAAGACATATAACAAGAGGTTTTTGAAACCTAATTATTCCATTATATTTCCATGAACAAAAAATAAGGTAGACCAAAAATTTTCCACATTAGATATCTACATCTCCATGTTTGATACATTTTTTTTGGAATAAACATATAACTAATTGAGTTGTCAAATCTTCATAAATCATATTATTAACAAATAATGATGTCCAATTCTGAAAAGTGAAATGCTTATATAATCTCCCTTGCCGGAAGAAAAATGAATGATTCTCTTATAGAAGACCAAATTATTAGTCGGATTAAACATCTTGATCGGTTCCTACACCAACTAAGTAGTGAAAGGTGTTATATCTTATGGATGAAGGTAATTGGAAATTAATACAACTTTACTAGTGCGAGTTGTATTGACAGAACATGGAAATGAGTGAATGTTGAGAATGACTAGAATTTCATGCATGCTTGGGGAGGGAAATATGGAGAATGACTAGAATATCATGCATGCTTGGGGAGGGAAATATTGACTTTTAGATTCAATAAATGTTCAAGTCATCAATATCTAAGATCAAGCAAAGAATATCCAAAAAAGAGAAGTAGAAGATAAATATAGATAACTCACCAATATTTGCGGAGATTGAAGAACAGGACAGGCGTCTAAGACAGGAGAAACTTTGACTATGTCAAAGTTGTACGTGCTTTCAAATAGCAAGACTAAAATCCTAGGGTTCCTAAATATCTGCATCTCTGTTGGGAAGTGTGTTACCTAACATAAAGGAATACTTCAAGTGATTAGGGTGTTCAAAAGACAAATACCAAAGGAATTTGACAAGACAAGAAATCATCAAATACCTGAGTATTCCAAGTGGTGACTATTAAAGATTTAACCTGAGCAGGTAAATTCGCTGCAAATTCACCAAATATGTATGGCATTGAAGAATCTCTACAAAGACTAATTTTTACATGTTCCAACACAGGAACGGAAGAAAAGTAAAATATTACTCTGTTATTAAAAAACACTCAAACTCATGCAGTTTTGTAGCCTGAAGATCAATCTCTTCCAATCCTCAGATGTTACTATACCGAAGATGCATAGCTTATGCGGAAGATTGCAATATTTTATGATTAACTGATTAAGGTTCAAACAAGAGGACAAGTACCCTCAAGTTGTCCCATTTCTAATATAACAC
Organism: Capsicum baccatum var. pendulum; assembly: GCA_030864225.1. Lineage (NCBI taxonomy): Eukaryota > Viridiplantae > Streptophyta > Magnoliopsida > Solanales > Solanaceae > Capsicum > Capsicum baccatum. The sequence continues at coordinate 154,645,737 of CM061551.1, read as the reverse complement.
CCATTAAGAAAAGGGTCTTGAAGGAGTTGAGATGGAGTGTGACACTTGGTTGTACAATGCAAACACTCAAAAACAAGGATTTCAAGGAGGATGCTTGAGATAGAAACTTAAGGGAAAATTCAAAAAATATTTTGCAGTGAAGTTTAATTCATTTTGAGGTAGGAATTTTGCCACAGCTAAAGTTGAGATATAATCTTTCAACACCTAATTTTGAAACAGAATGCATCAATTGGCCAAATTCATTAGAAAACTTTCACTGAATGAAAGTGTTCATTTCAATTTCAACCACTTTACGACCCAAATAAAGTTGCAAAAACTGATTTACTACTTCCAAGAAATTTTTTGATAGTAAGGATGACATGTAGGACCTAAATAGTTAACGCCAAACATGTCAAGGCTGAACTGTAATGTAAGCATAGAAGCAACCAGATATCTCCACCTTGTAGACAAAATGCTGGTCTTAACAGTATCTTTAATTGTCATACGTTACAGAATTGAAGACAAAACGTCATCTAGTAGCTGACTCGTATAATCCCCCTTTGCTTTATCAACATCTGATAGCCGACTCACATAATCCACCTTTTCCTTAAGATCCTAATTCCATTAATTACACGTGCAAGCAAAAATACTTCATAAGAAATTTTACATAAATCAAAAAAGAAATTCCAGATTTAAAAACAGTACTACTAGAATAATTATTTATTATTGAACCCAAGTTATCTATAAAAAGGTATATTTGTGCATAAATAACATGCTTTGACTCCTGAATTAAAAACATATGGTTAATTCATCATATTCACTTGATTACGATATGATTTTTTTCTAATCTTATACAAATTTGTTCTCATAAAACAACAAAACTAGAGTTTACACGTACATTTCTTGAAGTTTCCTCCTCCTTTTTACTTAACAGTCTTTTTCTCAAAAAATCAATTCCTCCCAATGTAAGCAATCCCAGAATCACTCCTCCTGACACAGTAAAATATTACAAATAAACACACACACAAAAAAAGAATGAATTTTAATTATCTGAAAGTAAACAATGAAAATATTTAAAGTAAGAGATTTTTACACAGGTGATCTCTACCCATATCTGTACAACTTTCAGATATCAAGTTCACGTGCCAGAGTTTGTGGATGCTATCAATCTCTCAGATGGTTTATCCCCTTTTCTTGAATAGGTTGTAGGTATCTCTCTTGGTGTAGTGATTTTAAGATGCATGCCTGGACTGGGTCCCAAGTTTAGCATGTTTTACTTAATCCCTTCATCCCACAAGTTGGCCTACTTTTTTTTCATTGGTCGATTTAGTCCCAAGTTTGCACATGTTAATTACTTCCTCCATTCTAAAATCTCCTAAATTGCTTTCATTGGCAATTAGTATTTTAGAGTATGTTGTAAATCATTTGATACCTTTATCTCTTTCTTGAATCCATTACTCGATAAAGTATTTTCCAGTGTCATTTGTTTACATTCTTTTTCATAATTTGTAACATATTTCTATTACCTTCCCAAAATCCAGAACAATCTTTTTTTTGTCATGTATGATTTCTATTTACATTACTTTGTCACGATTGAACTATAATGGAGGTTTAGTGTAACACCCCGTATTTAAGTACATATATTGGCGTATTCAAGTATGTGTATTGGTCTTATTTATATGGAATTAATTTTTTTATTTTATTTATACCAGAATTTGACCGTCGATGGTTCCATACGAAGGTTATTGAATAAGCTTTCCAGCAATATAAAGATTTCCAAAAATGAATAGGTTTCGGATATAATCGAGCACGTTTGAAACTATAAAACGGTGGTCGGGATATTTAGGAATAGTTTCCTGCACACAAACTACTGAGGCCAGCCAATTTTTTTGGGTCAACTTCAAACGATCATAATTCCATTAATATAATGAACTGCGAGATCTGTGACCTTTGAAAATAAAGATCTTTGAGTCTTTGATGATAGGCGAATTTACACGCCAATATCAATATATTTTGCCCATATTTTAGCCTAGTTTTGAGAACAAATTATATATTTCATGCACTTTTAGTCCTTTTTCCTGTAAATGAGCAAACGAACATGATTAGTAAAGTTTCAGGTATAAATAATGCAAAATACAGCATTTTATGGCTTACTTGACGCAAAAGAAAGCTCACGAACGAAGGAGAAGGAAGTGGGACGCCTAAAGGACCAAAACTGCTGCATGGAAAATCTGTCCCGGGCTAAAACAACATTTCTAAAGACTTTGGGGACTTACAGACACAAAGATGGATTTTGACAAAGATACATTAACCTAGTACAATTAGGTTATGTATTTCATTAGTTTATTTGGATTATGATAAACGTTACATTAACCTAGTACATTTGGGTTAAGTATTCCATTAGCCTAGTAGGATTTGGTTATTTGTTTCATTAGCGTAGTAGGAGTAGGATATGGGTATTATAAATACCCTATCATGCTAGAGATTTTTATACATTCCTCCCTTAGTGGAGAGAAACATTCCTCCCTTAGTGGAGAGAACAATCTTTCTATTCTTCACTTAATCCAACAATTGATTTTCTTCCATCCCTCTCATCTTCCACTACAAACACTTCTAATCTACTCTTCTATTCTTAAATTCCACAACAAGAGAATCGTTACCAAGCTAAGGAAACACGCCTCACGCCTATCACTTGATCTACACGCCATTACTCAATATTGTGATATAATAACAATGTCAATCGTGATCTCCTTCGCATTCATGGGTAACTAAACTTCTCTGTTGGGGTTATGGAAGCCGAATGAGTTACTATCTATTGCTGTGAGTTTGTGAGTTCGAGACACGTATATTGCTTATATCATTATTCTCTTCATCTTAATCCACATTCTTTGCGGTTGTAAACGCAAGCCAGTCTAACATTTAACTTGTTCGAGAGAAAGGTTATTTGTCTGGAAAAGAGATAATGTCAAGGTAATAGGACACCCTTTCCTATTAAAAAGCTAGTGCCGTAACTGGACTAACCTCTTGGAGAATTCGTACCGTTAGACACGCTTTAAACTCGAGAGAGTTAAAGTGAAATAGTCCTTGTTTAGGTCGAGAGACGCTTGAATTTACCATCGACTACAATTCTCTATAACCAATTGCATGTCAGAATTCTACACACTCATAGCCAATAGAGACGTATACCTCAGAAGGTGGACATAACCCCAACGCTTCAATTCTCATTGTTTACAACCAACGTAACAATCTCTCTCTTTTTACTTTATTATTTTCAGCCTTTGTTTACATTACTTACAAGACAAGAATCCCCCCTTTTTACGAGACTTGCACCAAAAGTTTAGTAATTTTACTTACTTGTTGGCCAAGCTATTCCCTGTGGGATCGATACCCAATCCAGGTTGGGTTCTATATTTGCTAACGACCGCTTTACACTCAACGAGAGCTGTACATTGAGCGTTATCAAAAATTAGCGTCGTTGCCGGGGAATACGAGTGTCAATCAAGTTCGTGATAATTACTAGACCCTTAGGTCAACGATTCTCGTACTTTTACGTTTAGTTTTTGTTTTTGTTTATTGCAGGTTTTTACTTTAGTGCATGCCCTATACTAGAAGTTCTGGTCAACCGTTATTACCAATCAATCCTGAACCACAACGAATTAGAAGAATGAAAGCACAAGCTGAAATTGACAGGATGGCTACTTAACACGAGCAAGCAAGATTAGCTGCTCTAGCCGCTGCCCAAATACACCAACAAAACATTGATAACCCTGGGCGAGCAACAAATCCTGACGATGAATATTTAGGTGATGACGAGTTGATAAACCCAAGGCATGTTGCTGAAACAACAACACCTGCCAACAGAAGAGGTCGACAAGCTCGGTATAGGTATGATCGCCAACCATTGCAGCCAGCTTTCGACGATGATGATGATGATCTTGATGGTGCCGGAGCCACTGGAGCTATAATTCCACCACCATTAGCGCCCGGAGCCAAGTTCAACATCACAAGCACCATGATTCAGTTATTGCAACTCAAGGGATTATTTGGTGGACTAGCAGGCGACGATCCGAATATGCATCTCATCAACTTTATTTCTACATGCAAGTCTTTTGACAATCCTGGTATTTGTCAAAATGCTATTCGATTACGTCTATTTCCATTGTCTCTGTCTGGGGAGGCAACACTATGGTTGAATGGGCTGACTCCTGATTCAATTACAAATTGAAGGCAATTGAGAGACGCTTTCCTAGAAAGATTCTTTCCGCCATCCAAAAGAGCACAATTGAGAGATGAAATCAGCAACATCCGCCAGCTTCCCACTGAAGCTCTTCATGAAACATGGAAGAGGTTCAAGACAAAGCTAGTGAGATGCCCAAACCATCACATGACTAATGTCCACCTAATGGAGATCTTGTATAGAGCCTTGAATTCAATAACTAAACCAGTGGTGGATAATGCAGCTGGAGGTTCTTTCATGGACCTCACCTTTGGTCAAGCAAGCAATGTGCTAGATCGCATGACGAAACAAAGTAGAGCTTGGCATACCAGGGATTCTGAAGTAGCAAGCCCCACTTTATCTATTGGCATGACTACAGACCAAAGAAGAAGAGAAGAAGAACGTGATCAAGACATGGCGCACATGAAAACACAAATGGATCTTCTGACAAAGCATTTATTATCAGGGAAGATCGAAAAAGTTAAGGCCGTGGTAGCACATGGAAGAGACGAGTCCGACTCTGAAGAAGAAGCTAACTACTTGAACAATCAGGGGGGTTTCCGCGGGAATACCCAAGGAAACCAAGGTCGGAACTATTATGATAAATCTGGAAGCAAAGACCAAGGTAGTTGGAAGAAAAACAATGAAAAGAGTGGTTTGTACGTTCCCCCTGGTAGACGTGACACCACCACATCTAATTCTGGAAGTATGGAAGACATGATGGCTAAATTATTGAAAGGTGTGGAAGCAACGAGCGCGGGAGTAACAGAGGTAATCAATGATTTGTCCTCCATGAAACAATTAGTTGATTCACATTCTACTTCTATCAAGCAAATAGAGCAGCAATTGAGCCAACTTTCAGCAGCATTCAATCAAAGAAAGGCTGGCACCTTACCAAGCGATACTGTGCAAAACCCAAGGAATGATGGGTCATGCATGGCCATCACTACCAGAAGTGGTAAGGTGCTGGAAACTTCAGCAAAATACAAGCAAGTGGTTGACGAAGTTGCGGACATGGATGACAACACAAAAGGAGAAGATGCCGCAGCACCCACTCCTGACGTCAAGGACGCCACATCCAGCACTGTGCAACCTGAAAAAGTGGAAAAATGGAATCGAGAGGAAAAGAAAACCGTGGAAAGAACACTTCCATACCCACCACCACCTTTTCCCCAAAGATTGAAGAAGGTGGCGGATGACACAAAGTTCAGCAAATTCATGAATATGTTAAAGCAGCTGACCATTAATTTTCCATTGGTGGAGGCACTTGAACAAATGCCTGGGTATGCGAAATTTATGAAGGATCTCTTGACAAAGAAGCGGGCAGCAAGTTATGAGTTAGCGGATACTGTTCATCATTGTAGTGCAGTTGCTACCCGATCGATAGTTCAGAAGAAGGCCAACCCCGGAGCTTTCACTATTCCTTGCACTATTGGATCGTTGAATTTTGCCAAAGCATTGTGCGATCTAGGTGCTAGCATAAATTTGATGCCACTATCCATATACAAGAAGTTGGGGCTAGGCGATCCGACACCAACCAATATGAGGCTCGTGATGGCTGATGGGTCGGTAAAAAGACCTGTGGGTATCTTGAATGATGTGTTGGTGAAGGTTTCTTCATTCATCTTTCCTACAGACTTCGTTATTATGGATTGTAAGGAGGATTCTGAAGTTCCCATAATCCTGGGACGTCCTTTCCTTGCAACCGGAAGTGTGCTTATTGACATGAAAGATAATGAGCTTTTGTTTCGAATTAATGACGAAGTAGTACGGTTTGATATATGCAAAGCCATGAAGCAGCCCAGCGATATGAATGAGTTATCTGTAGCTGATGTTCATCAAGGGGATATGAAAGCATTATCCATAGAGAAACAGCCTACTGTTGAGCCATTGTCTGCTGCGCCACTGAATGTTGAGCATGAGGATAATGAAGATTATGAAGAACTTATGGGTGATCTAACAGAAATAGAGTCTTATACTCCTAAGCAACCGGATTGTGATCTCAAGAATCAACCAACAGCGAAGACTCTCATTGACGAGCCACCAATGCTAGAATCGCAAGAGCTCCCCGATTATCTAAGGTATGTGTTCTTGGAAAGTAGAAATATACTTCCAGAGAGTGCAGATGATTTAAGTGAACAGCACGTAGAGGCTCTCATCTCTTCTTTGAAGAGATTCAAGAGAGCTATGGGTTGGACTATTGATGATATAATTGGTGACTCTCCGGAGAAACGTATGAGCCATCTCGAAAAAGATCGCATGCCCACAGGTAAGCCTCATTGTCGTCTAAATCCTTTCAGAAAACGATCCATCACTTATCTCGACGAAGTCTAAGTACTCGAGATTACTATGTCGAGCCACGACAATAAATAAGGCGCTAGATGGGAGGCAACCCATCGTTTTATCGTTTTATCGTTTATCGTTTTGTCTTTCTTTCATTCTAGTACTTGTTTTGTTTTGCTAAATGAAAAATCCAAAAATAAGAGTCGTGCCACGACCAAAAACTAAGGCGCTTGGTGGGAGGCAACCCATCGTACTAATCGTTTTCATTTGGTTTTGAGCAAAAATAGGTGCAAGAAGTATTCAACGAGGAGATTGATTTCAATTGACGATTTGGACGCATTGTATGGTAAAGTTGGTAAGTTAGGAATAGTGATGCATAAGGCTATGGATTGAGCATCTCTCATTCCCAAATAGGCATCGAGGAAGGCTAGGCCTTGGAAAAACTAGGCCACGAATGATGCACAACCTATCCTATAGCCTAAGGTCTCGGAATCTAGTGTGCTATACACTATGCGCCGCCTATTCCTAAGTGTGCTTTTGACTATGCGCCGCCTATGCTATGGCATTTGTTCTCAGTATCTCATATGCCATAGACTATGCGGCGCATATGTCTACAAATGCCATAGACTATGCGGCGCATATGTCCCATTATGCTATAGACAATGCGCCGCATATGTCATGTCTATACCAAGCATTATGCGCCGCATATGTGGGATTTTTGTCTCCAAAACCGATTGTAAATGGGTCATAACCCGACCCATTCTCTTCCTATATAAAGGGGACTTAGTTTTACAACACAACCACACTAAAAATTGACCTAAGGGCGCCACATATACATCCAAATCCTCTCAAAAGTTTCTTCTTTTGCTCTTCAAATTCACAAAACCATCCCCACAAGCTTCAAGCAAGTAAGTTCTCTCTTATTCTTCATTTATTTCTCGTAAGTACTACGTTGCTATGTCTAGTATGAATTGCTAAATCGTATAAGATTGTTGGTGATGTTTATGTGTTTGGATAGTTGATACAAAATCATGTGAGTGAACATATACGTAGGAAAATCTTGACTTGTTTCCGACTTGAATTTGGTTTCAATAGCATTGTTATGATATTTACGGAATTACTATGGCTATGAACATTGCTTAAGATTGTTGTTTGGATACTTACATGTTAGACTATCCCGGCCATCGGGATAAGACTTATAGTGCCTACCGGCATAAGAGGTTGTGATTGTTGTAAGAATAACTATTCCATGTGGTAACCCCTATGTAGTAGTGTTGTTATATCTACCATGAAAGTAGTCCAATGGCTGTAAGTAAGTGATGCATTGCTGATTTTCTTGTCGGAATACAATCCTAAAACGTATGTCAACGAAATCTGAGTACTCGACCACTTTCACTTCACTGATTTGTGTTAACAAAACTAAGTGTGGGGTGGTACCCCTAATGCTTGTTTATAGATTGTATCGATTGAGATTGTGCTGCCACTAACACTATTTATAGTCTCAGGTACAATGGCACCTAAAGCAAGGCAAGGCAAGGAGAAGGCTACCACTTCCCAAAAGGGCAAAAAGAGAGGTCGCAAGGACCAAGGAGAATCATCCTCAGCACAACTACCCCGCAGAATGTTTGGAATAAAATGGGTTCTTGAGGAGGAAGCCAAAGAATGGTACAGGAACAACAAAGAACAAAAATATGTTCACGTCGACTTGATCAACAAGGAAACCTTAGCAAAGAAGAAGTCGCGTATGTTGGCAAAAATAATGGCATTGAAGCTGGATTTCATCTTCCACGACATGGGAGAATGCAACCTTGATTTAACAAGAGAGTTTTATGCCAACTGGTCGCCGAACACAACAGGCAATGAAGTCAAAATTCGGGGCCAAGTGTTACAGCTCACCGCGGATTGGATCAACTCTTTTCTTGGCTTACCTTCGGTCGACACAGCACCATTCAAATAGCTGTACAGCAGGCCTCCTTATAGATCAATACGACACACACTTTGTGGAAGGAGATCGATGGCAAGGTGGGGCAGACATAAAGAAACCGGCCGACACAACACCTTCCCCTATGCTCCACTAAATAGGGAAGCAAGAATCTGGATGCGCATTGTCAACTCATGCCTTATTCCTGGGACTCAATACACCAAGATATCAAGAGATAGAATGTGTTTGGTCTCTGCTTTGATGACGAATGTCCCTATCAACTTTGGGGCAATAATTCGATCTACCATGAGGAAAGCCAGACTCCACAAAAGGTCCCACTTCACATTTGGAAATTTGTTGACAGCAATCTTGCGGAAGGAGGATATCGAAGAGGAACCAGCTGACCACAAACTCCCACATAACCCAAAGAAGGTTGACCTCACCAAGGTCAAAGATGCTGAAACAACTCATGGTGTCAACCTTACTACTGCGGAGAGTCATGCTCATGATGAGAGTTTCTTCCGTCATCTCTATGGCATGACACGATTCACTATGATGAGTGGTGGACGTCTTCCAACTGCTGAAGAGCTCCAACAGCTGGACCACGACTACCCAATGAACATGCATGCACGGGAGATGTGTGGAGTGGGCGTATACTTTGAGGAACCTCTAGAGGATGATGTGCCGACTGATGACGATCAACGCTTGCCTGATTTCGACGAGGAGGAGAACTCTGACGATGACTCTTATGATGATTCAAACGAAGGGGGTATGACCCCAGAGACATTGAGGAAGAGTCTGACTAACCAGGTTTTTCGTATCTATTTTCCACTGAGGGCAGTGTCCCGTTTAAGTGTGGGGTGGCGGTATCACATGCTATACGTCTCTGTTTACACCTATGTTTGTTTGTTTACTTTGTTTATTTAAGTTTTTTATTTGAGTTCATTTTTTTAATTTTTTCTAGCTTCGCATGAAATTATTTTGACAGGCAGCATGAGATTATAACAAGAGTATGTGTTACAATTGTGACTGTTGAGACGTTTAGGCTCTAGTTGTGACTCATTATGTGATATTGTGTGGTTCAATTCCTTCACTTATTGGGTCGAGAGTCTATATTACTTCCAATCAAGTCGACCATGTGCCTTGTGTGTGTGAGATAATAGTATATTCTATGTTTGTGGCTGATGCTAGAACTTGCCTGGTATGTATGCAAAGCGAAAATAAGGAGTGTGAGTTTAAGAGATGATTTAGGCATTTCTTTGGCAACCTATACATGTTTACCTTTGTATTACCTACCCATGGACATCATCCTAGTTAAACCCTTTTGAGCCTTTAGCCTATTTCTTTGACAACCTTGCATGCAAGCCTAATCCATTTTCTTTCAAGACCGTAATTTGATCCAAATTCCTAAGTGCTTTAAAGTGAAAAATTCATGTGACAACATAAGAGGAAATTGGGTGAGTATAATGCTATAAATTGTAATGGTGCTTGAATGTGTTATGAAAAAGAAAGTGTTATCATAAGAGGTATGTTGTGAAAAGAAAAAGGAAAAGAAAGCTGAAATGTGAGTTGTGCTTAAAATTGAAAAACAAAAAAGGAGAACAAGGGTGGTAAAATAAAAGAAAGGTTGAAAGAAAAAAGTGTCAATGATACAAAGTGATGTATTAAAGAGCTGAGGAACCTAGTCACTATTCTTGGCCAAAATAGTCCTACCCGTCCCTTAGACTACATTACAACCATCAAAAGACCTATTTGATCCTAATCTTAACATTCTGACATTTAGTGGAGTAGTACACTAAGGGCAAGCCTATGGTCATCAGTTACTGCATACGAATTCTTTGTGAGAGCGAGAGCAAGGATATTTTGATACCTATGTGTGAAAAATATGCTATACTTGTGAGTGACTATGGGTAATATATTGTGAGACACACATGGTTGATGAGTTTTGGATAGTTGTATATGATTCTACGCACCTTAACGTTTGCATGCGAGTTGATCACCATCAAGAGTCTATGCTAGAGGTTAAATGGTTTCTACTAATGATCGGAAAACTACTCTTTGTTGATAATTGTTGTGCTTGTCTTGAAAAATGTTTTGTGTTGTTGCTGTGAAACCCTAAGTTGATGTTTAGAGGGACATGATATTTTGTTCGAGGACGAACACAGCTGCAAGTGTGGGGTGTTGATGATAGGCGAATTTACACGCCTATATCAATATATTTTGCCCATATTTTAGCCTAGTTTTGAGAACAAATTATATATTTCATGCACTTTTAGTCCTTTTTCCTGTAAATGAGATAACGAACATGATTAGTAAAGTTTCAGGCATAAATGATGCAAAATACAGCATTTTATGGCTTACTTGACGCAAAATAAAGCTCACGAACGAAGGAGAAGGAAGTGGGATGCCTAAAGGACCAAAACTGCTGTATGGAAAATCTATCCCGGGCTAAAACAGCATTTCTAAAGACTTTGGGGACTTATAGACACAAAGCTGGATTTTGACAAAGATACATTAACCTAGTACAATTAGGTTATGTTTTTCATTAGTTTATTTGGATTATGATAATGTTACATTAACCTAGTATATTTGGGTTAAGTATTCCATTAGCCTAGTAGGATTTGGTTATTTGTTTCATTAGCGTAGTAGGAGTAGGATATGGGTATTATAAATACCCTATCATGCTAGAGATTTTTATACATTCCTCCCTTAGTGGAGAGAAACATTCCTCCCTTAGTGGAGAGAAACATTCCTCCCTTAGTGGAGAGAACAATCTTTCTATTCTTCACTTAATCCAACAATTAATTTTCTTCCATCCCTCTCATCTTCCACTACAAACACTTCTAATCTACTCTTCTATTCTTAAATTCCACAACAAGAGAATCGTTACCAAGCTAAGGAAACACGCCTCACGACTATCACTTGATCTACACGCCATTACTCAATATTGTGATATAATAACAATGTCAATCGTGATCTCCTTCGCATTCATGGGTAACTAAACTTCTCTGTTGGGGTTATGGAAGCTGAATGAGTTACTATCTATTGCTGTGAGTTTGTGAGTTCGAGACACGTATATTGCTTATATCATTTTTCTCTTTATCTTAATCCACATTCTTTGCGGTTGCAAACGCAAGAATACGCCAGTCTAACATTTAAATTGTTCGAGAGAAAGGTTATTTGTCTGGAAAAGAGATAATGTCAAGGTAATAGGACACCCTTTCCTATTAAAAAGCTAGTGCCGTAACTAGACTAACCTCTTGGAGAATTCATACCGTTAGACATGCTTTAAGCTCGAGAGAGTTAAAGTGAAATAGTTCTTGTTTAGGTCGAGAGACGCTTGGATTTACCATCGACTACAATTCTCTATAAGCAATTGCATGTCAAAATTCTACACACTCATAGCCAATAGAGACGTATACCTCAGAAGATGGACATAACCCCAACGCTTCAATTCTCATTGTTTACAACCAACATAACAATCTCTCTCTTTTTACTTTATTATTTTCAGCCTTTGTTTACATTACTTGCAAGACAAGAATCCCCCCTTTTCACGAGACTTGCACCAAAAGTTTAGTAATTTTACTTACTTGTTGGCCAAGCTATTCCCTGTGGGATTGATACCCAACCTAGGTTGGGTTCTATATTTGCTAACGACCACTTTACACTCAACGAGAGCTTTAGATTGAGCGTTATCAGTTTTCTTTCCTATTCAATTGGTTTCATCCAAATCCAACGTCTGAGTAAGGGTTTATACTCGTTTTACTTCAGCCTCTCAAAATAGATTTTTAGGTTCAAATTCAAACGACCATAACTCCTTGTATAGGACGAACTGGGCGGTGTACTTTATATGAAATGAAAGCCCTTTGAATTATCTTTCCAACTATACCAATTTCACCCAAATCCGATATCAGAGAAAAGAGTTATGGTCGATCTACTTTAGCTTATCAAAACAGTCCACCAAAGGACAAATTTGACATTATTTAAATTTTAAAGGCATTTTGGTCATTCCCTATTATATTATGGACGGGAATATGTGGATATATACATGTATATGAGTTCAAAAACTCATTTTCATCATCAATCATTGATAAAGAACAAACCCTAGCCAAATTTGACCTTTAAATTACTTTTGATTCAACCGTAAACATTCCAAAGTAATCCGATAACTGCGTAACGGCACCTATTATTTGTGCAAACAGGAGTGCATAATCAAGAGGTGAATTCTAGAGTATGAATATTTCTTGCCTTTGTTCTCTTCCATATTTATATGTGTGATAGAGGATTATATGTATTGGTTGTTATTGAAAGGTGATGAAAATAGGGTTATGGACTATTTTGCATGGTTTGGTTGTATTGAATTGTGGAAGGTGGATATGGTAATTGAGTTATGGAAGGTGGATATGGTGATATACTATTGAATTGATGATTATTTATGTCTATGGCTCAATTTGGTTTAATGGATTGGTTGGAAGGATAAATGAATCCAAACTTGATATTGGAGGATGTTGTATGAATATGCATGACATGTGAATGTAATCGAAGTATAAGAAGGTTAAAGTGACACCCTTTATGGTGTAATTAAGGCTTACTACTCAACCACTAGTTTGGTGAATTCAAATAATTGAATTGTGATGTTTGGTTGCTAATACTAGATTGCTATATATGTCCATTGTAGATAAGTAATTCGAAAAGACGGGAAGTCCATTTGGGACTAGTATTGAAGGTTGATAGTCAGGTATGTAAAGCATACTCTATACCATATCTTTGGCATAAAAGTGAACAATTGTTCTATTAAGAACGTTTCCAAAGTTATTCAATAACATGTGATCCATAATGATTTTGTATGATGTCCTACGTTACCAATGAACTTGTTTCCACCCTACAAGATGTCAAGAAATTCCAATACTTACTTGTTTTCCAAATATTACATGTTTATTCCACTAATGAATGTCATAAGGTATCCGGTTACTCAAACAAGATCCATGTGCTATTAATGACTCCAAAATATTTCATTGATATACCAATAAGTTCCTACTTCATTATTATGGCATTGATGACTCCAAAACACTTTATTGATGTGCCAATGAGTTCGTACTTCATTGTTATTGCATTGATGGTCTATTTATATGTCTCTTATTGATGTATCATTGTTTCAAAGTATCAAAAATGCGGTGGTGAACGAAATAAAACTCTCAAAGATTAATAGAACTAAGTAATGAAAGTTCTCTCTTATCGGGTGGTATCTCAGGGGCATAAGCCTATCATGTGTCGATCCCTATTTATGTGTTTATGGGTGGTATCCCGTAGGCATAAGCCTATCATTGGTCGATCCCAGTTGATATGTAATGGAGGCAGCCTAATGGTCACAGTACAGTACAGTACAGTAATGATTACAAAGATGATAAGAACGAAGGTAAAGTGATTGAATAAATACAATGTACAGGTTGTCACAAGTTCTAGTAAGTGTGGTCCACTCATATTACAGTTTATTCACTTGTTTCTAATTTCTATTGAGCTCCTATATCGTATGTGATTATCTAAAATTTTACATACTCAGTACATATTTCATACTGACATCCCCCACGGGGACCTGCATTTTATGCTGTAGGCACAGGCACCTCAGCTCATACACCGCACAAGTAGGAGATAGGATATCCAACTGCTTTTGGTGAACTCCAGTTTGCTTCAGGGCTTTTCGTATCAGTCACTTTTGCTATTGTATAGAAATTAGTTATATGGCGGGGTGTGTCCCGACCTTAGTTAAACCCTGTGTATTGTCTAGAGGCTTTGTAGACCTAATGTACAGTCAAGGTGGTGTTTTGTTAATAGACGTGATGGCTCCAACGGACAAGTATTGTATGTACATATATATGTGTGCTCAAACTTATACAGGTGATTATTTTCTTTTATATGCAATATGATGCTATCCGAATTTTGGGTTGTCATAGAGGTATGCATGGGAAGTATAAGGTTATGAGCTGGTTCTCCCGGGCCTTCTAGGTTATGGGTGCCAGTCCGCCCCCAAAGGATTTGAGGCGTGACATTTAGGCAAGGGGAAATTGATGTTTATTTGGTGGTACTCTTTCTTTTTTGTTGTTGGTGGTTTTGTACTGAACTGGTCTGGTGATGTAAAAAGGATCTTCAAGGGTTGGATTTTCAGCAAAGAAAAATAAACTAGATAGCTTTGTGCATCAGATGCAAAGGATTTTCTCTCTGAATAACATAGAGGGTTGGATTAGTTCGCACCATCATTTGTATTTTATAATTCACACCTGTATTTGTATTTGTTTGTTCGCACCATCATTTATATTTTATATAATTCGCACTTGTATTTTAAAGAACTGTTTTGTATTTGTATTTTATATTTTTTTGTATATTATATTGGATTATCTTTGTATTATGATTTTATTGTGTTTGTATATTTAGATTATATTTGTATTTGTATTCTATTTTCGTCGATGTCTTTTTATTTTAAAAGAATTATTTTGTATTTATAAGTTGATTGCATATTGTATTTAGCCGTTTTATCATTTATATTTGTATACAAACAAGTAAATGCATTAAGTATTTGTATGTCAAAATTATTATTCGTATTTCTCTATTTATATTTAATAGTTCGCACTTGTATTTATATTTACTAGTTCACACAAATGAAAAAAAGTGAAAAGAAAGAAGAAAAAAATACAAAAAAAGGAAGAAGAGTAATAGAAAATAAAGAAAAAAACAAAGGAAAAAAATAGTAGGAGAAAAAATAACAAGAAAAAGAAGAAAAAGAAAAGAAAAAAAGACAATGCAAAAAAGACAACAACAAAAAAATTGAAAAAATAAAGAAGAAAGAGAAAAAAAAAAAGGAAAAGAAAAATTGAAGAAAAATACAGAAAACAGAAAAAAATAATAATAGACAATAGAGAGAGAAAAAAAAGGAGAAAAAAATACAAAAGAAAACAAAAAAATTTATAAAATAAAAGAAAGATAAAAAGTAAAAAGGGGGAAAAAAAGAAGAAGGAAAAAAAAGACAATGGAAAAAAGACAACAAAAAAGGAAAAAATGAAAAAAGAAAGAAGAAAAAGAAAACAAAAAAAAAGG
Organism: Capsicum baccatum var. pendulum; assembly: GCA_030864225.1. NCBI lineage: Eukaryota > Viridiplantae > Streptophyta > Magnoliopsida > Solanales > Solanaceae > Capsicum > Capsicum baccatum. The sequence continues at coordinate 154,630,249 of CM061551.1, read as the reverse complement.
AAAAGAAAAACTGACAAAAAAATATTAAAAAAAATAGTAATAGAAAATAGAGAAAAAAAAAAAGGAGAAAAATAAAAAGAAAAAAAGAAAAAAGAAAAAAAAAACAAAAAAATTGGAATAAGAAAAGAAAGATAAAACGAAAAAAAAAGGAAAAGAAAAAAAGAAGGAAAAACTGAAAAAGGAAAAACAGTAATAGAAAATAGAGAAAAAAAATTAATGGGAGAGACTATGAATTGTAATTATGAAAAAATTAATAGGCAAGAGAAGGTTATAAATTGTAATTAATTGAAATTAGGCTATATAAGGTAATTAGAAGTCAATATTGACTAAGTTGTGTAATTATCCCAATTTTTTTTCTCATTTTTGTATCTTAATATTTTACTGCATTCTTTTGTATTTACTTTTGGGATCTCATCTCCAAAAATCTTGACCATAATTCACAATGGACAAAGATTATGAAATCAGAATTAGAAATTTTATAAAATTTATTTTGTTTCCTTTCTTAGTTTTCTATCTTCTCTCATTTCATTTTTCTTTTTTTTTTATTTTAAGCATTATTCATTTTTTCATTCTCCTCAAAATTAATCTTTACCTTCTCAATAACCTCTTTAAATTGCCACCTACTATTTTTATTTCATCTTCTATTTATAGTTTTTTAATTTCTTTATAGATAAGGGTTAAAGAATTAACAAAAATATATATTAATCAAATCACACTTCTACTTAATTATTCATTAAAAGTTATGCAAAATCTGTACATGTCTATTATTTTGAGATGAAAAAAATAAAAAGGAAAAGAAGAAAAAGAAAAGAAAAAATGACAAAATGCAAAAACGACAACAAAAAAAAATTAAAGAAAGAAAGAAGAAAGAGAAAACAAAAAAGGAAAATAAAAAATGAAGAAAAAAATAGAAAAAAGAAAAAAAAAGTAATAGATAATAGAGATAAAAAAAATACAAAAGAAAAAAATAAAACAAAAAAAAATTAAAAAGAAAAGAAAGAGACAAAGAAAAGGGGGGGGGGGAGAAGGGAAAAACTGAAAAAGGAAAAAAAAAAAAAAAAAGACAAAATGAAAAAAAGACAACTAAAAAGCAAAAATTGAAAAAAGAAAGAAGAAAGAGAAAACAAAAAAAAAAAAGAAAAGAAAAAACTGAAGAATTTTTTTTAAAAAAAGAGTAATAGAAAATAGAGAAAAAAACAAAAAAGGAAAAAAAATTAAAAAAATGAAAAAATTGGAAAAAAACAAAAGAAAGAAAGAGAAAACGAAAAAAAAATAGGAAAAGAAAAAAAGAAGGAAAAAACTGAAAAAAGGAAAAAAAATAATCGAAAATAGAGAAAAAAATTAATGGGAGAGACTATGAATTGTAACTATGAAAAAATTAATAGGCAAGAGAAGGTTATGAATTATAATTAATTGAAATTAGGCTATATAAGGTAATTAGGAGTCAATATTGGCTAAGTTGTGTAATTATCTCAATTTTTTTTCTCATTTCTGTATCTTAATATATATATATATATCTTGTAATTTTACTGCATTCTTTTGTATCTTCTTTTGGGATCTCATCTCCAAAAATCTTGGTCATAATTCACAATGGACAAAGATTATGAAATCAGAATTAGAAATTTTATAAAATTTATTTTGTTTCCTTTCTTAGTTTTCTATCTTCTCTCATTTCATTTTTCTTTTTTTCATTTTAAACATTATTCCTTTTTTCATTCTTCTCAAAATCAATCTTTACCTTCTCAATAACCTCTTTAAATTGCCACCTACTATTTTTACTTTATCTTCTATTTATAGTTTTTAAATTTCTATATAGATAAGGGTTAAAGACTTAACACAAATATATATTAATCAAATCACACTTCTACTTAATTATCCATTAGAAGTTATGCAAAATCTGTACATGTCAATTATTTTGAGATGGAAAAAATATATAGTAAGAGAACATAAATATTTTAATTTAAATATTTGCCTTTATAAAATATCATGATTTTTTACATTTTAATATTTATTTATAATGAAATTTATCTTTTAAATACCAACAATTATTACTATTGATACTTACCTTATGTAACTACTACGCATAATGCATGAAATGATAAATATCATTAAATATCATAATTTTTTATAATTTAATATTTATTTATCAATAATTATAGATCAATTATCTCTTGATTTTTAAATTAGACAAACAAAAAAGAATACCAATTGCTACTACATCCGAAAAATTAAAATGCACTGAGCAAAAGGAAGTATCATTTACTTTAAATATCTAATTAATTGCAATTACATATATTAGTAATTTCTATGATTGAGTAAATATTTTTTATCCCATATATAACTTTTTTTTGGTAATACCCCATATATAAATTATTATGTCCGTTCTATTTCTTCCCATTTTTTAGCCTACATTGAATCAAACTATTCATCTTTAATTCAAAATTCCACTTTTATCTAACAAAAAAAGAAGCAATTATCAAGAAGAGGAAGCTGCAATGACTGTTGCTAAGCAAATTGTTGAGGACATATCTGAGGCAAAAATGAAATCAAAATCAAGATCTTCAACAATATTGAGGTTTTTATCACTCATGTTGGTACTTATGATTGTTTTCTTATCATTCTCAGTAACTGATTCTCCTATACTTGCTACCCCTGGGTCTATTATAGACTTAAGATACTCTAATGTCAGTATTCCATCACATATTTCGGTCATAGCTTTTCCAGTCTTACCTAAGGCTAATAGTTACTTTAAGCAATTCTCGGGTGAAACGGTTTGTTATTTCTCAAAGTTGATTAATGACCTTGGTAGAATAGATGATGTGCATCTGATTAAATTCATAAACTTGACTGCTCTAGAAGAGAGTAGCAATATATATCACGGATATTTGAAAGGCAGTACTGGTAGTGAGGAATTGGATAAAAAGTTTGAACCAATTGAGTTAGAAGAGGATAAAGAATCTAAAACCGAGCCAGATGAGGAAGAATTTTAAATGGATGTTGATTTAGATGATGGTGGGGAAGTTAAAATTGATGGAGTGGATGTGTTGGATATTGAAGAAGCTTCCGCAAATCAATTAGCCAAGGTAAATGGGGCTGATAGCTTAGAAAAGGATGTAGAACAAGGCAAACATGATTTGGTGGAGACTGAAAAAGTTTCTGTTGTCCCAGCTGAGGGAAATGAATCTAATAGTTCTAAAAGGGATTTGTGCCAAGGGCTTACAACTTCTAATGTTGAGGTTGAGTTGTCTGAATCCCAATCTTTCATTGCTGATAATGCACTTGAGTCGATGATTGACAATCCTGAAAGCATAGTGAAAGAAATTTCTGCTGTTGCAGAAGCCCAACCTTTGGAAATGATGGAGTCTCCAATAAGACATGATGAAGATAATGTTGGTGCATATCAGATCCTGGGAATTTCCTCACTTGTACTAAGTCTGCTTGCTGGTACAGTTCTCTACATGAAGAGAATAAGTGGTAAGACTTTGCATCAAGTAGCAGTCTCAAGTAATAAATTTGCAACACACCATATTGTCAAAGAGAAGCATTCCTCTCAAAATTGGCCAACAGAGGTCGATGCCACAGGAGCGAGACGTCCTTCTGAGATTAGCATCTTTCAAATAAGTTCATATCATAACAAGAAATATCCCAAATCAGAGGATGATAAGGCTCATAGCATTGAGAAGAAACCTAGAAAGAGTAACAGGAGAGAATCCTTGGATGCATCTGAGTTCTCAATGGGTTCACCTTCATATAGAAGTTTCACTACATATGTGAGGATTCCTGCCAAGCATGTGAGTGTATTTAACTTGGTATATTCTATCTTCTCTGAACATAAACAATCCTTTTTGAATAGCCAAATCTATTCTCATACTTATATATTTTCCTTGTGAAATTTAGGCAAGTGGAGGAGAAGAAGTCATCATCCCCGTAATACGCTCGAGCAGAATTAGAAGACATGTCAATTTCTCTATGAAGATTCTGAAGTCGCGTCATTGCTGCATTGACAACTGAAGGAAAATTGCTCTTTTGCTTCTCAGCAAATCAGTTAGTAGGATTTTAACTGAAGTGATTCAAGTGTAATTTGTAAGATTTTAAGGTTCCTACACCAACTAAGTAGTAAAACATTAAAATCCTACAAATCACACTTGAATCACTTCAGTTAAAATCCTACTAAGACTGATTTGCTGAGAAGCAAAACAACAATTTTCCTTCAGTTGTTAATGCAGCAGTGATGCGACTTTAGAATCTTCGTGGAGAAATTGACATGGCTTCTAATTCTTCTCGAGCGTCTTACGGGGATGATGGCTTCTTCTCCTCTACTTGCCTAAATTTCACTAGGAAAATATACAAGAGAATAGATTTGGCTATTCAAAAAGGATTGTTTATGTTTAAAGAATATAGAATATACCAAGTTAAATACACTCATATGCTTGGCAGGAATCCTCTCATATGTAGTGAAACTTCCATATGAAGGTGAACCCATTGAGACTCAGATGCAGCCAAGGATTCTCTTCTGTTACTCTTTCTATGTTTCTTCTCAATGCTCTGTGGCTCATCATCCTCTAATTTGGGATATTTCTTGCTATGAGATGAACTTATATGAAAGATGCTTATCTCAGACGGACGACTAGCTCCTGCGACATCGACCTCTGTTGGCTAATTTTAAGAGGAATGCTTCTCTTTGACAACATGGTGTGTGGCAAATTTCATACTTGAGACTGCTACTGGATGCAAAGTCTTATCACTTTTTCTCTTCACGTAGAGAATTGTACCAGCAAGCAGACTTAGTACGAGTGAGAAAATTCCCAGGATTTGATACTGTAAGGACCAACCATGGAGCCTCATGTTAAAAAATACAAAAATTACAATCATCATTATAATAACAACGTTCTGTCCATTGTGTTAGGTTTTCGTGTAGATAGAAGTGTGAAGAAGAAGCATGGGTAGCAGCTCTCAGGCGATCCGCTATCCAGTTGCAACAACCAGTGCTGGAAATATTGATGCTCTTAGTAGAGTTCTTGTTGACCTATGTACCAGAAGCAACCCTAAGGTTCTTCCATTTCTTTCAACTTTTATTTTTTGGGAGTCGTTTGTTGGATTTTAAAGATCTGGATTTTGAGTAGCTTAGGGAATCTTGACGTGACCTCTGTATTGTTATCTACTCTTTGTGTTCTTTTTTTTGGGTGTTGTTACATTTGTTGAATTGTTGAGTAAGTGGAAATAGAAATTTAGTGATTGATTTTGATTTTCTTAGGAATTGATGAAAATCAAAGAAGATTCTAAGGTTCTTGATTTTTTGTTGAATTTTTTAAGATCGGTAGTGAAGTTAGAACAGTTCAGGAGACTTTGATTTGTTGAGTTGGTGAATTGGTGAGGTAGTGGAACCAGACATTTATAGGACATAAGACTAACATAATTTTAGCTCAGGGTACATCTTGAGTTCTTTTCTTGATTTTTCGTCCTCAATTGTTTTGATTTTTTTTTCGTTTCTTCTTTCAAGTTTTGTTTTTTTTGGAGTCATTTGCTGAATTTTGTACAGTAGTGGAGTTAGAAAAGTTCAAGAAATGTTGATGTGATCTATTTATTCTTCTTTAGTCTTCGTTCTAGAAATCTTGGTGTTGAATTGATGAGGGAGTAGAATCAGAAATTTAGTGCTTCATTTTGATTTTCTTAGGAATTGATGAAAAATTAAGTAAGATTTTAGCTGTCAGTATGTCTTGAGCTGTTTTCTTGATTTTTCCGTCCTCAGTTTCTCAAGAAGTGTTGGATGCTGTTATTTGAAACCTTGTATATGTAAAAGATTGAAAATAGAAAGAAAGCAGATTGCTACATTTTATTTTTGGGCACATTTATTTATTTTTTGATTTGTGTGGAAGAAGACAGACCAACTTGTGGGATTACACGGAGTTTGTTGGCTAATTATGCTTATTTATTTTCCTTCTCCATGAATCAATAGAGACGGATAGGTCCTGATTTTAAATTTATATCAACCATCTTAGTGAACTTTTTGGTTTGAAAAATAATGTGAATACCAAATTTGTTTGTTTTTTTGTTTTCTTTCACTTTTCCTGTTCCATTTTTCTTCCGAAGGTTAGCAGAGTTGTCTTTTGGACTGGTTGCTTGATATTGATACTGATGCAAGTTTCTGTCTTAATCATTTAATATTCTGTTTTGCTCAGTCTTGCTGTTTTTGTTGTTTGAGTTTGCATGCTCTCAATCTATGCCTCTTTCCATCCTTCCCAGTTCCCTCTTCTAAAATTATCTTTCAAAAGCTTGGATTGCTTTTGAACCAAGCCAATTCTTATTTATTCTCTCTGGTAGGATGGGGCTGCATTGACCTTGAGGCGGCTTGTAGAGGAAGAAGCTTGTGATCTTAGTGGAGAAGCTTTTGCTCGTTTCATGGATCATCTATATGAACGCATTACTATATTTCTTGATAATCATGAAGTTTCTGAAAATCTGGGAGCATTGAGGGGTATTTATGAGATAATAGATGTCACTATTAGCAAAAAATGCATCAAAAGAAGCAAAATTCTCCAATTACATGCGCGCTGCCTTTGAAATAAAGCGTGATCCTAAAATCTTAGTCCTTGCTAGTAAAGTTCTTGGTCACCTATCTAGATCTGGTGGTGCAATGACTGCAGATGAAGTGGAACGTTAGATGTGTAGTGTTTTGATGCTTCAGATACTTGATTGTCTGACATCACGATCTCAACTTTTTTGTATTTTCAGGTTAAAGTTTCTCTAGAATGGCTTCGTGGTGAAAGAATTGAGTATCGTCGCTTTGCTGCAGTCTTAATATTAAAGGTGCAATTAGCATATTTCTTCATGATTTGTTGTATAAGCAAAAATTTTGAAGCTGGGTTTTGTTTATTTCATCTTTACATGATGGGGAAACTTTGAGTTTGAAGTCTCTTTTTTTGGTTACTATCTCTCCACCCTAGAAAATTCTACTGTTCTCACCGCCATTCTACCAAATCTCCCTTTTCCTTTCTCCAACTTTTACACCCTCCGATTTGCCATTGTTATAGAAAGTACCTAAAGAGGATTCCTTACTTTTCTCTCTCTTTCAAAACCGTGCATGAGACTTTCATCTCGCATGGCTTCTAAGTGATAAAATAAAGAAGTGTTCCCAAAACTAAATACAAATATTAGCTATTTATTAAAATTGTATCCTAAAGGTTAACTGGTGTTTTTTTCCTGTTATCACCAAATGAAGAGTGAAATAGTTCATACTATAGAAATGTGGTTGTCATTCTTATAATATTTTAAATAAATCCACCACATAGCATATTGAATTCCAGATACGAGCTAAGTACTTGCTGATGATGTCCCTGTTTCAATCTCCTATCTTTAAATTTTAGGAAATGGCAGAAAATGCTTCAACCGTCTTCAATGTTCACGTGCCGGAGTTTGTGGATGCTATTTGGGTTACTCTGAGGGATCCAACGTTGGCTGTTCAAGAAAAAGCTATTGAGGCATTACGTGCATGCCTTCGTGTTATTGAAAAGTGTGAGATAAGGTGGCGTGTTCATTGGTATGTCTATTTTTCTCTTCCCCCTTATCATTTTTCAGAAATACTAAAAGATTGTTTCAGTGGAATATTTATTGATCCAAGGAATCTACTCTTAAATTGGTGGTTCCGACAGGTATTATCGAATGTTTGAGGCTACCCAAGATGGATTGGGGAGAAATGTGCCTGTTCACACTATATACATGGATCCCTTCTCGCAGTCGGGGAGTTGCTAAGGTTTGCTATCAAATTACATCCAATTATTTATTTAATTATAGAAAAATATTTTTGATTTTCTTGTGCTTTGTTAAATTGCTAAGATCTGCTAAATATTTGAGAAACTGGAGACTTAAAATCTCTAGTTATATCGGGGAGGACTTAAGAGTTGGTCTACCTCAAGTCTGAGGAATTTACATGTTGTGGGTGCAAATATCTGCTACCTAATTTTTTCTTATATAAAGCAATTATAATGAAGAGGCAAAAGGCGTCTATTACCTACTTGTTCTTATTAGCAATTGAATCTAGAATGCATTTATGATCTATAGATTGATTATGATCTCTCCGTGTAGGGGGGATGGGGGTGGGGTAGGGTGGGGTGGGAGTGGGGGGTTACCCAACTTCAGTAATTTGTAAATGACATCTCTCGTATTGATTTTTGTTAGTTGATAGTGTATATATTGACAGGATCCCCTGTTGATCTTAGATTATATGGTCAGGTTTTATAAGATATCGTCTTGAAACTTGTTGCAGATTTCACTTGCAAGAAGTTGAAGCTCTATAAGTGGAAAAAAATTACTGATTTCAAACTTGAAAAACTCATATTCAAAACCTAACCAAAAAATCATTCCAATGTATAACCAAACAATGTTTCGAAAATATTTTTTGGAAAAAAGGGGAAAACTTTCTATGTTGAAAAGGTTTCTGGGATAGTTGTTGGTTTGTGATGGTGTGGTTTGTCTTCTTATGAGGTGCTAGTGAGGGTGAAAGGTAGGTTCTTAGGTGATGGATGGCTGCATGAAGAGGGTGGTGGTCAAGTTACCTCTTCAAGCTATTTGAGGGCAATTTTTTCTTTTCTGTATTGCCATGTATGCAGTTATGCTAGTATGGTTCCATGACTACTTTAGTTTCACGGATTTATGTGTTTTTGGTTTGTGTCTCCTTCACAAAGAATAATGTAATATCCTCAAGTCATATGCTATGGGAATTGGACCCAGGATTATCTATCTGCTTGTGATATGATAAATGATTCATAAGAGCAAATTTATCATCAAAATGTGCAGGAACACAAGAGAGTTCATGATGTCAAGATACAGGGAAGTTGCTGAAATTGTTCTAAGATATATGGAGCACCGAGATTGCCTAGTTTGCCTTAGCATAACTTCTCTACTTCCTCGAATTGCCCATTTTCTGCGTGATCAATTTGTGACTAATTATTTAATGGTTTGTGATATTTGATTTCATTTTAATGATTTAATCTGCTTTTGCTAACTGTAGAATCTGGATGAATGAGATTTGCATCTTCAATGTTGACTACTGTGAACTCAATTTTGTAGATTTTACTTCTACAGATATACATGAATCATATACTTCATGTCCTTAAAATACCTGCAGAACGTGCCAGTGGGTTCATTGCTCTTGGGGAGATGGTTGGGGCTCTGGATGGTGAACTCATTAACTATTTGCCGACAATATCCTCTCACTTGCGTGATGCGGTTATGCTATATATGTCATTACAGATGTACTTGTCTAACTGTACTATTTTCGGTCTTTCAATTGGAAAGTTATATTTTTTGTTCCCAATGTAAAAAGAAGTTATAAATAAATGAAAGGTTTTCTCTGAGTTTGAGCAAAAATGTCATGAACGGGTTCTTTTGTTTGGTGTTGCTCAAGGGTAACATATGTATTTTCTGTGTCACAACATTCCACCTTTGGATTGTAGTTTCTTTCTATAACATGTAAATGCGTGAGCAATAATCGTGACAGTTGAAATATGTTTCTCTCAGATTGCTCCCTGTAGAGGCAGGCCCTCACTTGAGGCTCTAGCATATGTTGGAAATATTTCTAAATCAATGGGACCAACCATGGAGCCTCATGTTCGTGGTCTCTTAGATTCTATGTTTTCTTCTGGGCTTTCCCTGACTCTAGTTGAAGCGTTGAAGCAAATAACTGAATTAGTTTGCGTAGAACTTTCATGAATTAGTTCTTTTGTGTGGTGTTGCTCAAGGGTAATATATGTCTCTGTGTCTCAACATTCCACCTTTGTTGCCAACCATCCAAAATCGGCTGCTTGAATTTATCTCAACAATCCTTTCAAGATCTCATCATTCAATGCCAAGACAATCAACTTCTGTGAGTCGAGGTCATATTACAACGGTTACCCCCCAAGTACCAGAACTGAGTGGTTCTGTGCTAGTTAAACTTTCTTTGAGAACCCTTGCTCGTTTTAATTTCAAGGTTTGTGATAACGCTCAATCTACAGCTCTCGTAAGAGTGTAAAGCGGTCGCTGTCAAATATATAACCCAACTGGGTTGGGTATCGATCCCACAGAGAATAGTCGGTCAACAAGTAAGTAATGATTATTAGACTTTTGGTGGAAGTCTTGTAGAAAGGGGGTATTGTAACGTGTAACCAAAATAATAGAGTAAAAACGAAAAATAGCAAAGTAAAAATAAAGAATGTTTAGTAAGCTGTAAAACAATGAGAATTGAGAAGTTGGGGTTATGTCCACCTTATGAGTTGTACGTCTCTATTGGCTATGAGTTATGCGGAATTCAGACATGCATGTGCTTATAGAGAATTGTATTCTATGGTAAATCCAAGAGTCTTTCGACCTAAACAAGGACTATTTCACTTTAACACTTTCGAGCTTAAAGCGTATCTATCGGTACAAATTCTCCAAGAGTTTAATCCAGTTACAACACTAACTTTTTAATAGGGGTTGGTGCCCTATTACCTTGACATTATCTCTTTTCCAGACATATAACTTTTCTTTTGAACAAGTTAATGTTATATTGGTGTTATTCTATGCGTCTGCAGCCACAAGAATTTGCATTAAGATGAAGAGAATAATGATATAAGCAACACACGTGTCACGAATTCACAAACTCATAGCCTTAGATAGTATCTCATAAGGCTTCCATAACTCCAACAGAGGAGTTTAGTTACCCATGAGTGCAAAGGAAATCACAATAGGCATAATTATTATACCACAATAAAGATCTCATGTAGTAAGGTGTGGTATGGCGTTTTAGGCGTGAACTCCCTTGCAAAGTAACGTTTCTCTTGTTGTGGCAATTAAGAATTGAATAGATGAAGAGAATAATAGTAAAAAGTAGAATTAATGGAAGAATTAGAATCCGAGTTGTAAGTTGTGGAATAAGAAGTAGAATGAGAATGATTAGTTGAAGAATGAATAAAAAATCTCTAGCAGAATAGGGTATTTATAACACCCATATCCTATTCCTACTAAGCTACTGCATTACTTAACCCATTCCTACTGGGTTACTGCATCATTATCCTAATCCTAATAAGTTACTGCTAGTCCCCAAAGTCTTCAGAATTGTTGTTTTTGCCCGGGACAGATTTTCCATGCGCCACTTTTGGTCCTTGGCGTCCAAGATTCCCCTTCCTTCCTTCGTGAAGCTTTCTTTGGCGTCAAGTTATCCATAAAATGCAGAATTCTGCATCATTTATACCTGAAAACTTGCTAATCATGTTCGTTAGCTCAGTTACAGGAAAAAGGACAAAAAGTGCATGAAATATATATTTTGTCCTCAAAACTTAGCTAAAATATGGGTAAAATATAGCACTATAGGCGTGTAAATTCGCCTATCATCAACACCCCACACTTAAAGCTTTGTTCATCCTCGAACAAACTATCATCTCCATCTACACATTTACTTAGGGTTTCACAGCAACAACACGAAATATTCATCAAGACAAGCACAACAATTATCAACAAAGAGTAGTTTTCCGATCATTAGTAGAAACAACTCAACCTCCAACATAGACTCGTGATGGTGGTCAACTCATATTCAAAAGTTAAGGCACAAAGAATTATACACGACTGCCCAAAACTTATCAACCATGTGTGTCTCACTATATGTTACCCATAATCACTTACAAGTATTGTATATATTTCGAACATGGGTGTAGGATTATCCTTGCTCTCACTCTCACAAAGAATTCATATGTTGCAACTGATGACCATAGGCTTGCCCTTAGTGTAATGCTCCACTAAATGTCAGAATGCTAAGCTTAGGATCAAATAGGTCTTTTGCTGGTTGTAATGTAGGCTAAGGGACGGGTAGGACTATTTTGGCCAGAAATAGTGACTATGTTCCTAAGCGCTTTAATACATCACATTATGTCATTAACACTTTCTTTTCAAGAAACCTTTCTTCTTTCTTTTATTCTACCACCCATTTTCTCCTCTTTTGTTTTTCAATTTTAAACATAACTAACTTTTTAGTTTTCCTTCCCTTTTTCTTTTCATAACACACCTCTTATGATAGCAATTCTTTTTTCATAACAAATTCAAGAACCAATACATTCTAAGGCATCATACTCATCCAATTTCCTCCTATTTTGTCACATGTCTCTTTCAATTTGAAGTACTTAGGAATTTGGATCAAATTATGGTTTTGAAAAAATGGATTAGTCTTACATATGAGGCTGTCAAAGAAAATAGGCTTAAAGGCTCAAAAGGGGTTAACTAGGATAATGTCCACGGGTAGGCAAAAAGAAGGTACACAAGTATAGGTTGCCAAAGAAATGCCTAAATCATCTCCTAAACTCACGTTCTTTATTTTCGCTTCACACACACACCAGGCAAGTTCTAGCCTCAGCCACAAACATAGAATATACTATTATCTCACACACACAAGGGACATGGTCGACTTTATTGGGAGCAGTATAGACTCTTGACCCAACAGATGAAGGAATTAAACCACACTTATCACATAGTGAGTCTCAATTAGAGCCTAAACGTCTCAATAGTCATGATTTTAGCACAAACTCTTGTCATAATCTCATGCTGCCTATTAGAATAATTTCATACGAAGTTAAGTTAAAAAAAAAATTAACTAATAAAAAAATTAACTACTAAAAATAAAAACAAAACAAACATAAATGCAAATGCAGATAGAGAAGTATAGCATGCAAATACCAGCACCCCACACTTAGACGGGACACACTGTCCTCAGTGGAAAATAAATAAGAAGAACCTGGGTAGTTGGACTCCTCCTCTATGTCTGGGGTCATACCCCCTTCGTCGAAATCATCATTGGAGTCATCGTCATCAGAATTCTCCTCCACGTTGGAGTCTGGCATTCTGCGATCATCATCGGTTGGCACATCGTCATCAAGAGGTTCCTTAAAATATGTACCTACTCCACACATTGCCTTCGCGTGCTCATTTATTAGGTAGTCATAATCCAGCTGTTGGAGCTCTGCAGCAGTTGGAACACGACCCCCACTCATTATTGTAAACTGAGTCATGCCATAAAGATGGCGAAAGAAACTCTCATATCGAGCATGCCTTTCTAAAGTGGTAAGGTTGATGCCACGCGTGGTTTCAGCATCTTTAACCTTCGTGAGGTCAACCTTCTTTGGGTTGTGTGGGAGTTTATGATCAGTCGGTTCCTCTTCGATGTCTTCCTTCCTTAGTATTGCAGTCAACAGGTTGCCAAAGCTGAAGTGGGACCTCTTGTGTAGCCTAGCTTTCCGCATTGTGGATCGAATAATTGCCCCAATATTGATAGGGACATTCATCGTCAATGCGTATACCAAGCACACTCTATCTCTTGTTAGCTTGGTGTACTGGGTCCCTATAATTAGGCAGGAGTTGACTATGCACAACCATATCCTTGCTTCCCTATTCAAAGGAGCATATGGGAAGGTGTTGTGTCGACCGGTGTCCTTGTGTCTACTCCACCGTGCCATGGATCTTGTTCCAAAGAGTGTGTGTCGAATGGTTCTATATGGAGGTCTACTGTACAACTCCTTGAATGGTGATGGATCAACAGCAGGCAAGCCAAGAAAGGAGTTGAAGAAATCCGCATTGAGTTGTAAAACTTGGCCCCGAATCTTGACTTTGCTCCCTGTGGTTTTCGGTGACCAGTTGGCATAGAATTCTCTTGTTAGATCGATATTGCACTCTCCCATGTCTCGAAAGATGAAATCAAGATGTAACGCCATGATCTTGGCCAACATGCGCGGCTCTTTCTTTGCTAGGCTTTCCTTGTTTATCAAGTCCACATGAACATATTTCTTATCTTTGTTGTTCCTATACCATTCCTTTGCTTCTTCCTCAAGAACCCATTTTATTCTGAACATGCGGCATGGTAATTGCATCGAGGATGATTCTCCTTGCTCTTTTCGGCCTCTTTTCTTGCCTTTTTGTGAAGTGGTTGCCTTGTCTTGCTTTGGGTGCCATTGTACCTGAGACTAAAACAATGTTCATGTTAGCATCATCTCGATGGATACAATCTATAAACAAGCAGTAGGGGCACCACCCCACACTTAGTTTGTTGGTACAGACTAGTGAAGTGATAGTTGTCGATTACTCAGACTTCATCGACAAACGTTTTAGGTACTATATTACAACAATAAAATCAATGCAGTCATACTTCTTGTAATCTTAGCAATACTTTAATGTTTGATATATCAAGACTACTTCATAGGCATTGAATCAAGGTATAGTATCTAAAAATAATCACAACCTCCTATGTTGGTAGGCAACTATAATTCTTATCCCGATGAACAAGTCATTCCAACATGTAAGTATTCAAGTGACAAGATTATGCAATTTTTGTGACCATATCAATTCCGCAAAAGTATGACCGTGCATCAAAATCAAATACAAGTTGGGAACAAGTTAAGATCATCCTTACGTATTCATTCACTCACGTAGTTGTATCACAACAATTCAATCACATTCAAATCATCAATACAACTTCAAGATTTAACAATTCATAATCGGCGTAGTAGTGTAGTACTTACGGAATGTAAATGAAGAACAAAGAAGCACTTACTTGATTGATTCCTTTGGATGATGTTTTTGTGAATTAAGAGAGCAAAAGGAAAATTTTTGAGAGGATTTGGAGACTATAGGCGGCGCTTATGCTAGGTTTCCAATGTGATTTTGGTTCAAGACTAAGTCTCTTATTTATAGGACAAGGTTGGGTCGGGTTTTGACCTATTTAAAATCGGTTTTGCAGACAAGAAGTGACCATAGGCGGCGCCTTTTGCTTTGCCCATGCTTGGCATAGGCGGCGCCTTTTGCAAAGAATTGTTGAGCATAGGCGGCGCCTATGCCATGGCATTCTTAGGCATAGGCATAGGCGGTGCCTTTTGCAAAGCATTGTTGAGCATAGGCGGCGTCTATGCCATGGCATTCTTAGGCATAGGCGGCGCCTTTCACTTAGCATATGAGATTCAGAGACAAAAGGCATTGGCATAGGCGATGCCTATGCGATGGTATACTTGGGCATGGACGGCGCCTATGCTATGGCACACTAGATTCCGAGAGCTTAGGCCATAGTATAGGCCTTGCCTTGTTCGTGGCCTAGTTTTGCATAGGCCTAGCCTTGTTCGTTGCCTATATTCTCATAAGCAATGCCCAATCCATAGCCTTTTGCTTCTTCATCACTAACTTACCACCTTCATCATGGAATACGTCCAAATCAAAATTTGAAACCACTCTCCTCGTTTTACACCTCTTGCACCTACATTTACTCAAAACCAACAAAGACGATTAGAACGATGGGTTGCCTCCCATCAAGTGCCTTAGTTTTGGTCATGGCACGACTCTTATTTTTGGATTTTTATTTATCAAAAGCAAACACGTAATAAAATGAAAGAAAAAAAATGAAAAACGATGGGTTGCCTCCCATCTAGCGCTTGATTTATTGCCGCGGCATGACATAGTTACCTCGAGTACTTAGACTTCGTCGAGATAGGTGATGGGCATATAATTTATCGAATCAAGAGGACCGATATAAGGTTTTACTCGTTGGCCATTCACCTTAAAGACAACACCATTAATGTCTTCCAACGCAACTACTCCAGACGAGTAGACTTGGTTAACTTTGTACGGACCAGACCACTTGGACTTCAACTTACCTGGGAATAGCTTCAATCTGGAATTGAAGAGAAGTACCATATCATTCTTTTGAAAATTTTGTTGGACAGTCCGTTGATCATGATACTTTTTCATCCGCTCCTTGTAGAGGTCCGATCTCTCATAAGCATATAGACGGAATTCATCCATCTCGTTCAGTTGCTCCAATCTCAGCTTCATTGCATCATCCCAATTTAAATTCAATCGCTTCAACGCCCACAATGCCTTATGCTCGAGTTTAATGGGTAAGTGACAGGCCTTCCCATAAACTAGTTGGTACGGGGACATGCCAATTGGTGTTTTGAATGCAGTCCTATAGGCCCATAATGCATCGTCCAGCATCCGAGACCAATCTTTCCTATTAGCATTTACCGTTTCAGCAAGGATTTGCTTGATCTCTCGATTGGAAACCTCTACCTATCCACTAGTTTGTGGGTGATAAGGTGTGGCTACCTTATGTTGCTTGACACCATATTTGGCCAACACGGATTTGAATAGCTTGTTACAGAAGTGAGATCCTCCATCGCTTATGATAGTACATAGTACTCCAAAACGAGAGAAGATATTTCTCTTTATGAATGCTACAACACGCTTTCCCTCATTATCGTCCAGCGCTACTGCTTCAACCCATTTTGAAACATAATCTACAGCAACTAGGATGTATTTCATTCCAAACGAATTCACGAATGAACCCATGAAATCTATACCCCATACATCAAAGAGCTCTACTTCAAGAATTTTCGATAAGGGCATCTCATGATGTTTCGAAATAGCACCTTGTCGCTGACATTGG